>MSJI02000826.1:0-14287 GCA_001931905.2 Cladosporium sp. IMV 00045 | reverse complement strand
TTTTTTTCCGCATTGGGCGTGCTAATGTTACGATGCCGCGCACACATGTGGATAGCAAGAAATAAGCTGACGTAAATATTAAATGCTTAAGTATTTGCTCGTGTGATTGTTGATTATTATTCTGGGCAAACGAAATCGAAATTGTTGTGGTTCCGAAGTGTCAAATGATATCGACAGACGACCGATTTTCAACCGATCGATCAAAATGCTTACAGGTGGTTGACAGGCAAGATTGGATCTGTTATTAAATGCCCTGCGTTTAACGAAAATGATAACATATACAATGAATGCCATCTGAGGTGGTTGTGATGCTGTCTGCTCATTCGAACGCTTTGGAAGAAGACATGATAACCCCAACCCTAACCCTAGCAGTGCGGGCTTCGCAGGCCTTCGCAGACGCGCGCTCCCACGTCCACCACCCAGACTCCACATCACGGTCTGAGTTGCACATAGATGTGCTCGGCCTTAGCTTGTGGGTCTACAGACTCTCGCCCTCGTCTCTTGATGACACGTGGAGGTTTTATGCGCCAAACGTAGCATGGAAAAGAGTCGAAAGATACCATATGCCACTGTTCTAGCAAAACATCCAGATCGCGACACCACTCGACTCCCGCATGCTATTGCAAGCTCCCCTTCCCGCTACCCTTCAACCAGATCGCGCTCCTCGCCTTGCATCAACGCTCCGGAATTTCAACAATACCAATCGTGCACGCAATTCATGGAGGTGCCGAAAACGCCCGGCAACCCCTCGCTATTGGTGGATTGGATCCCATTGTTGACCACATCGCCAATGTGAACGACGCAATTAGGCTGATCGCCATGGTCAATCAGACCCAGAGATTCGACGTGGAACGATTGCCCCCTTTCATTGACATCGACCCCTCCTCCACGGCTGGTTAACTGGTCGAAGTAGTCCGAGTTGTTGACGACGACTTCGTCGTCAATCTTGAACACGATACTTCCCACGCTGAGACATTGTCGGTCACCCGGAAAATATCAATTTCGCTGCAGTACTCCTGACTTACAAGCTGTCGCTGCCCATACAGCTCTGCCAACCACAGGATTGGGTGTTTCGGTGGTGAATCTCGGATTCCAGATGGCAGATCGCCGCAGAAGCGAGAGGAGCAAGACCCAGGCCTGCAGCGAGGAGAATGGATCTGATAGACATGTCCGTAAAGACGAGTGATGTGGAATGCTTTCGTGTATACTGTTGATGGTGATGATTCTGCAAATGAAAGATATCTGTTGAACGGGCGGCAAGCGCGCGTTTTATAACTTCGATGCTGGATTTGATTAATCTTCATCGTACAGTTGCATGTCCCATCTCCAGTCGTACCTGCGGCTGTTCATTCAGCTGTACTGTTGATGGTGCCCAGGCACTGCCCTCGGGTGCTTGTCCATCGTCCTAACGGTGAGAGCGTAGTATTGTAAGAAGACTCGTTTAGACTCGCGTAAAGAGTAGCACCTCGGGACCTCCGAAATATATTCCGTCAAGCTTGAAGTACCCGACGTACCTGCGGACAAATGTTCGTGTGGTACAAAAGAGGCGTTGACTGTTGCAGTGGCATCTCAAAGCTTGGCTTGTTGCACATAGGGACTCTGGAAACTTCGAAGAATCACTAAGAGGCACACAATGTGTGGCAAGCCTGCTACTGTGCCTACTTCAGCTCGCGTACTGCTCGCTTGGTCGTGGTCTGATCTCACAAGGCATGGTCCACATCCCGATATCCCGAGTATGTAGCCGATGTAGTTACCGGAGGAAGAGGGCCTGCCTTTGTGCCGAAGAATGCCATCAGAACCTCACACAATATGTTCACTGTTTCATGCACGAAGCCCCATGCTTAATGGCGTGAGATATACTCAGAGCGCGCTAAAGAAACCGACGATGAGATCTGGCCCGGTCGATAACACAGGCGTGAGCTGTATAGCGAAGTGGAGCCTAAGATTAATGACTTGTGCCGGATTGTATCCTAGGCGAGAAGACTTCGATACTGTCACTGACATCAAATTGAATCGAGCAATGCCCGGCTAGTTGAAGATTTTTAGCATTGCACATATAAAGGGGACTGCTCACAGTCGGCCGACCATGACAGCAGATAATCTCCGCTCTCAACGAGCTGTTACCATCGCGTGCCATGTATTGAATGCACGATGCTCCATTGAGAGAGATTATCAGGCGGTCAATGATCTCCGCTCTTACAATGCTGTTACGGTCATGCAAAGTATACTGAGATGACGAGAAGTCTGAGAGAGCTACAGCGATGTTGACGGGCAAGGCATAAATCATGAGAGTGGGCTCCTGCTTGATGACTTCGGCTTCATCCTTAGCCTTAACCTCGGACTATTCATCATTAGATTTTTCCTCGTGGTGGACTATAAGGCCCTTAGCTTCAGCTTTTTTGATCTCCTCCTTCGCCTCTCTTAAGTAACCTTACTCTTTCGCCTCCTTGCCCTTCTAAGATATAGAGCGAATAATAACACTCATATCCTTAAAACTTATTGCCCTAGAGCCTACTACTTACTATCTCTAAGTGTGCTTTCTTCTCCGTATTAATTATAGAACCGTTTTGGACCTTTAGATTATTAGCTTCCTTGAAAGACTGAGGCGCTCAGCCGATGACTCTCATTGAGATTGCGTCTGCTGAGCCGTATGCCCATGTCATCACCGGTCCATTTGAGGTATGACTTCCAAGATATTTCGACATCGGCTGCAGATGGAGGCTGAGACTTGAGGTGACTGGCAAAGAGGTGTGAATCCCGAAGAAATTTGGACTTTCAATGTTCGCTTCGATGGGAATTCTGAATGCATGGTCTCATTTCGTTTGTCAGGCAGGCTTCTCCTTTGTTCCCCAGGGACCACCGGCAATAAGTGACCCCTTGAACTTGATCAACAAGCCAACCACGACGGGGCCGATGATAGTGTTCAACAGAATCGCCCAAATCGCAATATCAAGGCCTTCCTTGGTCACATAGTCCGTCTCATTGAAGCCAATCTGAACAATGAGCAGGCCAATCTCGCCACGAGCGACCATGGCTGATCCAAGTAAGACACCAGGCAACAAACCGCTCCTATAATCGCTTTTGCCCTTTTCGGTCTTGCCGGCTTTTCCGAACAAAGACCATAATGGTAACCAGATTCCCACGATCATCTGTGAAAACATCAGTAAGAGCGATCAAAATGGTGGCTCTAAGATCCATAGAGCAAGAAGAGGGCACTGTTCCCACTGCCAATTGTAATCTTACCTTTGCAAACAGCATAAGCAAAGAGTACACGATTCCTCGCCAGACGATCTTGCCATCCCACAGATCCAGGAAGGGAATTGCAAAGCCAATGCTGGCAAAGAACAAGGGCTCCATGAGGTACTTCTGTACATCGGCACAGTATAGCTCAAACGTATGGACGAAGGTCGGGCTCTTGTCAATGTTGTTTTCGCCTTCTTCTCGTGTGAGTACCACGAATGGGCCTTCGGGGTGTTTGCTTGGAAGGTATGTCAAGAAGGAGCCAGCCAGAAAGGAACCGAACAATATGCTGGTTCCAGCGTACGCCGCGATCGATATGAAAGCGCACAGCACAAGCACCATCAAGCCGACATTGGACAAATGGTCGTAGCGTGCGAAGCGATTCTCAATGTATTTGCGGAAGAAGGGGGCGATCAAATATTTCGATAAAACAGGTGTTAGAACAGCCATGAGGATGGAGGCAAGAATAGGCCTGCCGATAAGCCAGCCCAAATTCACGTTCTGACCACCTTGGATTCCTCCTAGCTGTCCAATGATGCTTGACATGACCAAACCAGAGACATCATCAATGACAGCGGCGCTGACGAGTACGGCACCAACTCTGGTTTGCGATAAATCGATTGTCTTGGAAGCTCCTCCGATCACAGCGAATGTCGTTCCAAGACTCGTCGTTGAAAGAGCTGCTCCGATGATGAATGTCTCGACAGCTCCAAAGCCGAATCCAAGGAATAAGAGGAGGTAGGAGAGGCCGATGGGAAATACGACGCCAGTAGTCGCACCGATCATGCTCAGAGAAAAGTTTTGCCTCAAAAGATCCATGCGGGTAGTTAGTCCACCTTCAAAGATGATGAGGATCAGTCCGATGTAGCCAATGGCGAGGAAAGTCTCCTGCCATGTAGTGTGGAGTATATTCGCCAATGGCTCGCCATAGATGATTCCGACGGCGATTGGTCCAATGATGCCAGCACGGATGACGAGGGACGAGACGGTCTCAGCCAGAGAGAGGAAGGTGAAGAAGGATATCAATATCAGGATCTCAACGACTGTGAAGCAGCGTCAGCCAATGTCAGGACTGCCGTGGTGAAACTGAAGCGACTCACTCGAGGGCTCCTCGTAGGCCAAGAAATCGGCTGCCATGCTTGAGAGGAGAATTCCAAGACACAAGAAAGAGGGCAAGCAGGTCAAGCCTTCTGGGCTTGGGATAGTGGGAATGTTTTGGTGCGGCCAAATCTAGCCAAGCACGCCGAGACAATGTACTGACTCGATGACGATTCGGTGAATCAAATCGTGCTTTTCAACTTTCCGGCAGTGGTAGCCGGATTTCCAACGCGGAAGTGAAGACTCCACCGGAGGCACGCATTCTCTAAAGCTGCACTCTCGATTATGACGAAGCGACATCTGGCTCCGTGGTACACTCCTGGCATCAGGCAGGAGAGAGTAGTGTCTCTCACTTGGCATTCGCTAGCGGCATGGCAGCAGGCCAAATCTGCCACTAGTGTTGCTCTCTAGCCCACATGCGATCGGCAGGGCAGACACCACCGGCTTTGGCCAAAAGCCTTGCGTCCGCCCGACCGACAATCATGATGTCCCTTTGAGGACAAGTGCCCACAACACACGTCCTGGAGATGCCTGTGTCTCAAATGCCAAAGGCATTATTTGCACGACTTTGCCTAAGCCTTCGACCTGGAAACCTTGGATTCATTACCTACCATTGTTAAGTGACCACCTCGCGCCAGAACTGCTCTGTGCGCTCTGCTGAAGATAAAGCCTAACCCTCGAACAGATATCTATATTACGAGCTGCTCCTTGCTCGCCTTCATCATTCTCTACTCCCTAGGAAACCTCTCCGCCATCGATGCTTTCTTCCTCGCCGTCAGCGGCAACACCGAGTCCGGCTTGAACACGTACGCACTCTCTTCCAGTCGCAACATTGCACAGAACCAAAAGTACTTACTTACATATATTGACAGATTCGATGTCAAAGATCTCAATGTGGCGCAGCAGCTGGTCCTATACTTCTTCCCCGTCATCACTAACCTTTGCTTCATCAATATCGGACTCGTCATCATCCGCCTATCATGTTTTGAAAAACGTCTGAAAACTTTGGGTATGAATGCTTGCCTGGCGGGTTATTTGGTTCATTACAGGGTCGGGTGCTTACTCGATATCCAGATTCCAAGCACACACAGACCGCTGCACTACAATGGCCCATTTCTACAAGGGCCGATCTTCGCCAAGATGTTGATGAAGACATGGAGCTCGATCCTCTTCCGGATTCAGAAGAGCCAACATCACCTGATAATCCCTACAAATCCTCTCAAGATAGTTGCAATCCGGTAAAGCCCGACCACATTCGATGGGAACTAGAAGATGGTGCTCGGCGTAAAGGAAAAATGCCTCTCCAGCAGAAGCCGCACGATGACTCCTTCACCTTGCAGCGAACTGGAATTCAAGCTTCGAAGAGCCACAAAATCGAATCAGACCTCGCCGTGGACATGAGAACTCCAGCGTGGATCGGCCAAAGTGGCTCCCAAGGTGTAAGCCGACCCTCCGATGAATTCGACGAAGAAGTCGTGGGGTCCTTAGAGGGAGGCAACACGCCTCAAGCCATTGGAAAAGATTCCACACTTATCAGCCGAGAGCTGAACGAGGACCTGGAAATAGCAGATCCGCGACGCCGCAGCGTATCGTCTCTCCAGACCGATCAGCATGTGGAGATGCTCCCCTGGCTTTCCAGGCAAGTAACCGTCGGGAGGAATTCCAACTTCTACGGCCTCAGCGTGAAAGACCGTGAACATCTTGGCGGCATTGAATATAGGAGTCTCAAAGTCTTACTCAAGATCTTGGTCGGTAGGTTTCTGTGATATTTTGATGGTTCGCATCTTGCCTTATCTGATTGGTGCCACAGGACTGTTTCTCGGCCTCCATACACTAGGCGTCATAGGTCTCTTGCCCTGGATTGTACATGGGCCCTCGCACTACCGGGACTATCTGGCTTCAGAAGGACAGAATAAAGTGTGGTGGTAAGTGTCTGTCTCACAACTAAGTCAAGTCTTTTTCTGATAGGAGTCCAGGGCGTTCTATTCTGCTCAGACCATGGTAACAAATCTTGGTTTCACACTCACATCAGACTCAATGGTATGTGACATGATTTAACCGCGATAACTTCCGTTTCTAACATACGCTATAGGTATATTTCCGCGATGCGACATGGCCGATGTTACTCATGACATTCCTTGCCTTCGCTGGATACAATTTCCATCCCATCTTGTTAAGAGGTATAATCTGGATCGCACACAAGTTCGGGCCCGGGCATATGCGTGAATCTCTGAGGTTTCTACTCGACCATCCCCGTCGCTGCTACACGCTGCTATTCCCCTCCAACGTCACCTGGGCACTATTCGGTATACTGTTCATCCTCAATTTAGTGGACGTGCTGCTCATCGTACTACTCGACCTAAACAATGAGGAAGTCAGCTCGCTATCACCGGGCTCACGTACACTTGCCGCGACTTTCCAGGCAGCCAGCGCCCGTCACACAGGAACCAGTACTTTCGACTTGGCCGATGTTAACCCTGCCGTGCAGTTCAGTCTTGTCACCATGATGTACATTGCCGTCTTCCCCATCGCGATGAGTGTGCGGAGCAGCAACACGTACGAAGAGCGGACCCTCGGTATCTACCAAGAGGACCAGGACCCAGACGGCACACAAGGACCTCTTGCATACCTCACCCGACATGCCCGCAACCAGCTAGGCTTTGATCTGTGGTATATCTTTCTCGGCGCCTTTTGCATCTGTATCGCCGAATCGGAGAAGATTGTGGACAAGACCAACATCGCGTTCAGCGAGTTTGCTGTCTTGTTCGAGTGCACAAGCGCCTACGGGAATGTAGGTCTGAGTCTGGGGGCCATGGCTACAAACACGAGCCTTTCGGGGGATTTCTCAGTCTTTAGCAAGCTTGTTATCTGCGCTATGATGTGGAGAGGAAGGCACCGAGGGCTGCCGAATGATCTGGATTATGCCGTTTTGCTCCCAAGCGACTTCGATGCTCAGCTAGATTCAGGTGACAGCGGATTGGACACTTCTGGGCAGGCTCCAGGGAGAACTGGTAGCACGTTGAAGCGCTCGAAGACGGCATGATGGATGTGGCATTGATTTGGTCCGCGTAAAGGAAAGTATGAAAAATCAGAAGGCATTTGTTTGTGTACTATGGGGGAGGGAGGAGGGAGGAACCTTCTCGGAACCCCGCCTCTTGTATGATCTTGAGCCCCCCATTTCGCTTTTCTTTGTCTTTTGCCTCTTATTATCAGTTCCCGCTCGAAGAAATCCAAGTGTTGACTTCCCTGGGTAGAAAGGCATGTACAGTGAAGCAGCCGGAAAATCCATTGAGTAAATTCATCTAATCATCTCTATCGTCATCACAGTCTATCCCACAGTAACAGCCCTTCCACCACCAAACTTCCCCTGCGGCCCCTCGAGCTGCGCTTCCAGCACGGCACATTTGCCGCCTTGCACAGCTTTGACAGCCTCCGGTAGCAAGTTCGCCAACTCATCAGCAGTGGCCGCCACGCCTGCCCAGCAATTGTGGCCAGCGGCAGCCTTCGCAATGCCCGGGTAGTCGGGCGTGGGCGTGAACGAGATGTTCAAGTCCTCGTTCGTCGCTCGCGAACCTTCGCCGTCCGGGTGTACCAGCAGGAGGGAGCGGCGGGGGGCGTTCCAGCCTGTGAGAAGAAGATTGTCAGTTCTAGTTTCTTTGCGGAAGGACGTAGGTGCACAACGAAGAGTGTAGTGTTTCTTACCTTTGTTGTTCAGAACGATCGTCAAGATCGGAATACCATACCTCTGGGCGATCCAGTACACACTCCCAGGCACGCTGAACAAGAAAGTTCCATCGCCGACGACCTGGCAGACGAATTTGCCCTTACCCGCGCCGCCGGCCTGTGTGTCGCTCGCGAGTTTCATTCCGAGAGCTCCACCGCCCGACCAGCCCAGGCCGCCGCCACCGCAGTTGATCCACGAGCCGGGAATGGTGGCCTGGATTTGGTCTGCGACGAAGCCTGTCTGCGTGACAGCCTCAATGGCCCAGAGGGTATCCTTGGGCACGGCTTTGCGTACTTCAGACATGAGGTAGGAAGTGGCGTAGGAGCCGTCCGAGCCGGGTTGAGCTTGCGAGGCGATGGTGTCGAGGCGGAATTGGTAAGTTTGCTGTAGTTTGTCCCAGCGCGCGGAGAAGTCTTGCGAGAAGATGATGTCGTTCTTCGTTTTCTTGATGTGCTCTGTTAGTTGGGAGACTGACGTTTCGGCATCCGCTTTGTAGCGGGCGATGGCATCGATGTAGAAGACGGGCATTTGCTGCTTGAGCGGGTCGACGTCGATGTGCACGATTTTGGCGTCCTTCCTGGGTTTGCATTGTGTGTTTATCCATGGGACGTCGACGTCGAGGCAGAGGATGAAATCGGCGGTCCTGATGGCGTCGTCGTTGCCGTAGCGGAGTCCAAGCCAGCCGCGGTGGTCTGCAGGGAAGCACATGTCTGAACCGCCGGTGTCGAGGACTCGCAGGCCCTTGACGGTATTTGCGAGATCGACCAACGCATCGACAGCCGCGTGGTTTCTTCCACTGTAGCCTGTGACGACTAATGGCTCTTTCGCTTGAACGAGCATGTCGGCCACAGACTCTACCTGCTTCTTGCTCAACCCGCCCAGCTCGACAGGGTTCCAGAACTGCTGTTCGACCTGGTAAGGGTCGATCTCCTCTTCCATGGCCTCTCTAGCACCGACAAGATACACTGGACCTCTCGGCTCGCTCATGGCAAAGCTCAGCGCGCGGTTGACCAGCTGCTTGACATTCTTTCCCCTCTTGATCTCTCCCGTGTAGCGACAGTACTGACTGACGATCTGCTTCTGATCGGGAACATCTTGAATCCAATGAATGTACTCCGTCCTGCTTCCTCTGTATTCTCCTTCGATCGTATACGGACTGAGACCAGCAAAGATCAACACCGGCGCACGTCCGCACGAAGCATTGTGTACAGCAGCTCCCAAACCCTGCGTTCCGACGTCGACGTGAACGATCACGCATTGGGGCTTATTCGTGAGGCGAGCGTATCCATCGGCCATGGAGAGGGCGACCATCTCGTTCGGACAGGTGATGATGCGAGGGAATTGGCCTTTCTTCTCTTTCTGTCCTTTCACTATGGCTTCGATGATGGACGGGTGGTCGGATCCGAGGTTGACGAAGACGTGCTCTACGCCGGCTTCCCATAATGCTTCGAAGAAGGCAAAGGATGCCGTGTAGATGCTGCAATAACCGTCAGCATAGGTACTGTGGCATGTCCTTGTTGCTACTCAAACTCACCTAGGCGTGCTTGCATTGCCGTTGGTTGTGCCCATGATGCCAAATGCTGTGATTGAGACGCAACTGTAATTCAAAAGATGATGTGAAACAGGGAAAGTGTCAAGGTTGTAAAGAAGGGACGAAAGCAAAGCACGCCCTACCTAAGTGACCAACAATGTACGAATTGGCGGGTCATGTTACAATGCATGCTCGCATAGCCGATACTGGCCGTGTCAAGAGCCGAATGCTTATCGATTGGTGATCCCCTCTTAAAACCCCGCCTTCGTGGGAAACTCAATCCGATGTCGGCAATTGATAATGGCATGAGACTGTGCTAAGTCAGTACCTCGTTCAAAGGATTGATTTCGGAAGCTCTTGACTACTGCATGGCTGACGACACGAGTGATACCATGGTCGCTAATCTGCGAAGCATGATTCAGAACGTCATGCAGCTGCCCTCTCCCGAAGCTATATCAGACCCTGTTCTGCTCAAACAGCTTGCCGGAACGTTCCGGCGCCCAATTCCCTCTATGGGACGTTTGAACAAGCGTCTATCAATATTCCTGGAACATTGGCTCATTACTGAATGGAAGGCTCATATCGATGCTAAACAAACCATGGGCAAGACGTTTGATATCCGAGACTATGTACAGCGCGCCTTGGGGAGGATGTTCACCGTGGAAAGCCTCGCCAGTCTCATTTCCAACACGGTTCGTTACCTCGTAGACGAACGTACGGGAAAACTCGAGAACGACAGCAAGCAGCGCCTCAAGCGAGTAACCTATGAGCAGATCGAAGAAGAACAGCAGAAGCAGCAGCAGCACTGGGCCAGATTATTCGCGCTGGAAGCTGAAAAATCGGCGGAGGAGCAAGCCGCGAAGTTTGCGCAAGGATACTTCGACGGTGATGCCGATCAGGAGCTGCTGGTACAGCAGGGTATTCAACAAAGCCTGCTGGATGCTGGAGGCACGGCTCAAACGCCCACGTCGACTGAATCATTGTCCGCAGAAATGAAGAGCAGAAAAACGAGAAGCTGCGGAAGCAGATTTCCGAGACGCAAGCCACGATCGCTGCCATGAAAGGTGAGAAATAGCCGAGATGAAGGTAAGAGAATTGCGAGGGGAAGAACAGAAGGCACAAGAATGGATAGTTGTGGCGCTATTGGCTGTTAGTGTACGAGCCAGGTAGAATACTGTACCGCTTCAACCAACACACTTTCTTTTTCGAAATGATCGTACGCCGAAAGAAGAGTATGAGGTAAAGAAACATATCGCATTCTCGATCGACAGAGTAAAAAAGCATGTATTCGACAAAACACCAGTACCTCGCGCCATGCACGTGTGCACCGAGGGCTTCCCAGAAGAAACGCCAGAACGCCACAACCCATTCCCCGAAACCACGCATATATTTTCCACATGAGTCATAATATCCCATCCTGCTCAGCCTAAAAGAAAAGCATATCCTCCTCACTCCAGCCAAGCTCCAACAAAGCCGCGTGAGAGCTCTTCTCCAGCGCTTCCGGACCGCAGAGGAGCACCATGGCATTGCCGGAGCAGAAGCCCGCTCTCTCCGCGTGCTCCTTCAGAAGCGGCGCGGCGATTCTTCCTCTCAGCCCTTGCCAGTCCTCCGGACCCTGTGTGAGAGTGTACAGTAGTTTGGACTTCGCATCATTGTCCTTGGCCAGAGCGTCGAGCTCAGTTTTACACAAGATGTCCTCGAACAGACGGTTGCCGTCGAGCAGCACGCAGCGCGTCTTGTCCGCTTTGTTCTGCATGATGGCGCGGTAAACCTGGTAGATAGGCGTGACGCCGCTGCCGCCGCAGATCATGAGGAAAGTATCGATGTTGCGCTCCGCGCCGTTGACCGTGCAGAGACCGTCGCCTTTGTATTCGAATTTGCCAATCGGACCCTTGAACTCGATCGGGTGGCCCAGTGGCAGCTGGTCGATGGCTTGCGACATCTTACCGCCTTTGCGCTCTTTGGTGTCGAAGTAGATTTTGACGAGGACGTCGACGAAGCCGAGCTCGTTGACCTCCGATATGGGCGTGTAGGAGCGGATGATCATCTCGCGGGTGACAGGATCTCGCAGGCGAATCATCATGTGCTGGCCTGTGGGTAAGCCGAGAGTCTGCTCGTCGTGGTCGAGCTTGAAGCGGAAGATGCGCGTGTCCCACGAGACGGTAGTCTTGGAGTGGAGGGTGGAGCGTTTCCAGAAGCGAGGTTGGAGGAAGACGGCAGATGGTTCTGCGGACGCATCGGGCTGTGCGTCGCCCTCAGCTAGCTTCTTACGATCTTCTTCCCTGAGAGTACCGATGTGATAATTAACCATCATGGCTTTGGCAGTCTCGCTGTCTGTTGTGGTGTTAGCTTGTTCCAAGGTTTCGATGACTTTCTTGAGACTTACGAATTGCCATGAACTCATCTGTGCAGTCCAGAGCCGCTGCAGATGTGATACTTGAAGCGCCACCCGGGTGGGCCTCCAAGAAAGGTAGGCCATCATAGACCTCACCGTTGACAACAAACCATGGGTTATCTTCTTTGTCGTGCTCTCGTAGCTCATCAATCGTGATTTGGTTCTTGAGACCATCTTTGGTCATCTTGATTTCTTGAGCGGTCTCCTCAACCGGCTCCTCAGCGGCTTCCCCACCGAACCGCTCACCCCAGTACCCGTTGCTCAAGTTGCCACCAGCCTTCTTGACTCTCTCCATCCACCCACCGGGCATAAGAGCAGGCTGCGTTGGGTGTTCGAAGTGAAGGACGTTGTTCTCGTTCGTTATTGCGATGCGGAACCAGGGGTTGTTCATCATACCCAAGACACTCCAGTACATGTCACGCGGCTGGAGGTTCATGCTCTCATCCATCGCACGGACGAGAATATCCTGCGATGCTGCGAGGTCCGAAACAGCGATATCAAGGTTCCAGAAGCACCAGCAGAAACTGCTCTCTCGCCACTCCATGTCGAGTGTGCTCTTGAAAAGCTGTTGCGGCCCAGCTTCTCGGTAGCGATCCTCGGCGTAGTCAATGTTGGCGAGTCGCCACGTCTTTCCCTTGTCAAGAGAGATCTCAACACGAGTAACTCGTCTGCCACCGCCACCGTATGCGTACCCTCGAACGGTGTAGTTAGGCTTTGCGGCGGCGAGAGATAGCTTCTCGTCGTGTGCAGGATAGGCGATGGCGGAATTGGTGCTAAGGTCGTAGATCGCATATCGCTCGTCCATCCACCAATCTTGGTTGCTAGCTGACTCTTCAGGCGATACCATCGTAGGGAGTACGCGGTTGTCATAAATATGATACCAGTTGTCGCTTGGCTCGGCGGTGATGATAAGCTTCTTCAGCCATTTCACGCTGCGTCCTCCAATCTGGCCAGGAATGACGGCTCGAAGGGGCTTGCCGTGGTCCGGTCGAAGCATTTCACCGTTCATTCCGTGGGCAAGCATCATGCCTTTGTTCGGATCCATGGCCCAGTTGAGCTTGACCGAAGTGCCATAGTAGCCGTTTGGTAGCTTATCGGCACCTTCCATGCAGAGATATTTCGCACCGCGCTTTGGCTTTGCCTTGCGAAGTACTTCGTTCATGACAACGCCGGTGAAGAGGGCCGTGGAGACACCTGCAGCTCCCCAAGAGAAGCCTTTGGACTTTCGAACGATGTTCTGTTCCTTTCGCCTGTTGCCGGCACAGACGAGTGTGATCGGGTAGGTGACATTTTCGTACTGTTCCATCAAGTCTCGTAGAGTTATGGTCAGTGCATTCTCCACCATACCCTCCACTGTGAACTCCCAGTCAGGGATTTCCTCGTCTTTGACTTGAGGGACATGGCCATGGTTGCGGACATAGAAAAGTTCTGGGCTCGTCAAAAAGCCTTCGTTGTACAGATCAGAAAGTGGTGGTTCAACATTGAAAGGATGTACACCCGTCAGACGAATTAGGCGGGGGTCTCGCGGTAACCAGCTATCCGGTGTCTTCTTGTCGATTTCGAGGACGTCTGTGGGCTCTGTCGTGGAGGGAGGCAATGGATAATCTGAAGGCTGAACATCTGTGCTCCCTGAGGTGTTGACTTTGTCGTCTTTCTCGCTGTCGCTGTGGTCTGAGTCGGGCGGCGTAGGAAGACTCGCCCCAGGTATTTTGTGTGACAACGATGATTCCTGCATGGTTGCCATTTTGACTATGCTCTCTTTGGCAGCTTGTGACGAAGGATTAAATAAAAGCAACGCAGTGAGCAGTATTAATGTCACGCTTGGACATAAAGAGGGAGTTGAATACACCGTGTCAAAGGAGGATCAGACTACGGGAATAGGCCTACCTATCATCGTGGCTCTAATGGGACTGTAATACAGCAGATCGAATAAGCAAACCCTGAGCTCTCACTCGCCTGCGAATCGCTTCCAGGCGTTCAATGATTCCCGTCATCGCGCTCTCGACCAGCAGATCTACTACGTCGCGAGGAGATGCACGATGAGAATCAAAAGAAACGGCACTGTCTGCCGCGGAAGAAGGTGATTCTTGGGGTCGGTTTACTGGGCCTGTGGGGGTGACAAATTAGTAAATTACGAAGCGTCGCTCGTCCGGAAGCGAGAGATGCTGCAGAGTTGAGATGGTTTCAGATACGGGGGGCCGTTGTTGGCCACAAATGGGCCGAATGCTTATCGTCGCACTGACGAGAAGGGTATAGTGGGCCAGTGATCTCGCCATGGCGCACGCGCCCAGCGCGCTGT
>MSJI02000825.1:0-92015 GCA_001931905.2 Cladosporium sp. IMV 00045 | reverse complement strand
CGTGAATCATCCGCACAGGTGTGCATGGGATGTGTTTTTGGTAGAAAGTCAGGTTGCAAAGTTTACTAGTGGAATGCAGCAGATCGTTGAGAGCGTATGTGGCAGCCAAGCTTTCCGACTCCATACTTACCAATCCACCCCGAATCTGAACGGCGGAATATTGTTATTAGATTTTAATCTTGGATGCCTGCATATTTCCCATAAACTTGCGAATTTCCTAATCCCTGTCAGTGGGAGCCAAGGTTACACCAGCGAAAACCCTAACCCTAAAGGCTCGCTGGTGTAACCGGGTTATATAGCTGGTGTAACCAGGATATACCGGCTAAGGGACAGTTAGATTTAAATAATATAATTAATTACTTATAAGCGTAAGAATTAGAAGTATACTTACTAGAAGAAGTAGAGAACTTCTACTTCTTAGGTATAGAAGTTAATATCTACTTAGTATTTATATTTTTCGCCTAAAAGATAATAAGTAGAAGTAAAATAACTCTTAAGGCTCTAACGTACTCTATAGCTATTATCTACTTTTACTTTTTACTTATTTTCTTAAATCCTATAGCTTCCTCTTTATTAATAAGTACTTTCGAAAGTAAAGTAATACTTAGAATAAATCTAGTCTTATTAATATTAAAAACTATATTAGAAAAATAAAAATTCTTAAGAAATAAGTTAATAAAAGTAGTAAAGTAGGTATTTATAGTTAGATAGCTTACTACTTTAAAGTAGCTTATATCTATAGCTCGAGAGTATATAGTCTTTAGTATAGAGTATCGTTTTTAGAACTTATTGATCTACTATTTACTAATAGAAAAGTAGGAAGTTAGAGTTAAAGTTAAGTAAAAGTAGGTATTATAGATTTCTTTAGTAAGTTATCTTATAAATAAGAGAGTAATAAAGACTCCTAACTTCGAGAATTAAGTAATCGACTTTAGGAGAGCTTTTTCTTTAGCTATTAAGAGGATCTTTTATAATTTATGTAATTTAGAGCGAAAAGTTTAAGTTAAAAGCTAGAGAGTAAGAGTAGAGTAAGGGATATTAAACGCGTAAGAATACTTTCTAATCGAGAGATATTTACTATTTCGGTAAGCTATTAGAGCTATAGTAAGCGTATCTTTAGTATAAGAAGGCATAAGAAAAGGAAAAAAGAAAAAGATACGTAAAAATCGAGTTATAACGCGAAATAAGCGCGCGGAAGTGATCCGCTTCCCCTACTGATCCGCTTTCCCTACCGTGACGTTAACGATCCCAAACTGGCAAAGGTTACTCGAACAAGGATCCTCTTTACTATCCATCAAATGCTACAATCTCTATCTCTACTTTCATCTCAGGATAAGCAAGCTTTGCGACACCGATACAAGTCCAGATCGGTTAGTGATCCGGAATCCAAGTCTTCAGATTGCGCACCATTGCAGCAAAAACTTCAGCATTTAGGGTGACATGGTATGTAGTCAGGCGGAAGACCTGAGACCAGCTTTTGCCACCAGCGGTACGAATGGCAAGGTCGACATTCTTGAAAGCCTGGTCAATCTCGTCGCTGATGTCGGGAGGGTAGTCGCTGCCAGTAGCCGGGTTTCATCCACTTAAACACAACTGTCAATATTGGCTTCTATGGCTATGCTGCATCATAGGAGGTTATACCTTGACCTGCACATTCAATGAGATTACCGATTCTTACGGCTTCGCTATAGTGTGCTGATTCCCTTGCGATCTGACCGTAGCCGTCGTACGCGAAGTAATGAGCAGGCATGATCGTTAAACCGTAGGTGGTGTTAGAGAGTGTTCGCTATATATTCGATAGAACCGACATTCTTGGTGTAGCTAAGCAACTATATGTACTTAAATAACGTCCATCAAACCAGTTCCGCTTCGTGCCGGACAAGAAAGTGTGGCTCGCCGCTAGGAGTGATGCTGCCCCGCAGATTAGCAGTGCGACATCATCCTGTGCTCTACGCCTATTAGAGGAAGAACATCATCTGTTAGGAGAGTCTGATTTCGGCATCGTCTTAGTCGGTATAGCGTGATCCGTCGCGCTATATGATACAGCTCAAGCCCTTTAGAGAATTCGAATCGGTACTAAGCACCAATGGCGGCGAGAGCAAGTGAAAGCTCCAGCGGGCTTGCCTCGATCGAATAGGTCGGCATATGGAGCATAGGGTAGTGTTTATGAAACATATCGGCATAGCTCTGGAAGTATCGAGTCAATGCGCGATGGGAGGGTAGACAAGATGCCGTAGAAGATATTAGAATTGCTGCTTCTATCCGAAATGCAAGATTGGTCCTGGTTGCTTCAGATATACGCCAAACAAATGTAAGTGGATGTGATTGTGCAAATCCATGATATACATGGGGAGCATAGCTAAGGTCGAGACCTGCGAAGCTATCGTCGTCGTCGTCGTCGTCGCTGCCGTGATTGACAGTGAAGCCTTAACAAGCCTCATCCCAAGGTAATCGCGTATCAGCTGCCCTTGGGGCGCCCGCTCGATTGGGGAAGTGCAGGCCCTGGTTATCGGCGTCGATCCACGAGGGTTCCAAGCCGGCTAAGTCAATAAAGGTTGTGAACTCTTCAAAGACGTCAGGAAAGACGTCTGGATCTGGTAGCGCTTGGGAAGACCTTACGCAGCAAAGATTCCGGGGTATCCATTTAAGGTACTAGGGGGATATGAAGCCAAGGAATTAGTGTGGGGAAGGCCCTGTGGTCTTCCATCAACCATGTGACTACAGCACCGCGCCGACGCCGTGTTTGGAGCGCTTAATGATAGTGGAGCGCAGGTCGCGGATGGATCACGATCGCGGATCTTGTGGCGCTTAAGTAGGTCGTTACGGGTAAAAGAGCGGCCACACGAACAGCGGAAGGGCTTTTCTTTGGTGTCTGAAGATTCTTGGTCAGCCCTGTCAGATACGCCACTAGCTGCCTTGCATGTCCAGCCTAAGTGTGCGACCATGGCGTTGAAGATGCTCCAGACGCGCAAAATTCCTTTGACAGTACGGACAAATGGTGTCATTCGACACCGTGAAGCCAGATGGCAGCATCGTCAATAGAGTTGGGACGAATACGCCGAGATTCCCCAGATCCACAGGTTGTGATGCCTCTTGCCTTCGCCGATTCCAGAGTGAAATTGACAGAAGCCACACACGCAACGTACAAGTCCGTAAGCGGAGGTTTCCCAAGGCCGCGGATCTTTTGGCCGCAGCGAAGTCAAATACCTTAGCTTCCTCTTGGTCTGTCCTTCGGACGCCGGATGCGAAAAGGTCCGGACTTCCTCCCGTGTCGGAGCACGCTCCTGGAGCGACTGTGAGACAACCGGTTGGCAGGACGTGGTTTGCGCAAGGCCATCGACATCGACAGAATCTCTCGTCCGTCGAAAGGAGAAATATTTGTGCGATGTATTGCCAAATTGTCGTAATCCGTGGAGTCCTGACAAGCTTTTTCCGATCGTTATTGCTTTCAGAAACGTTGTTTGACGACGCGGACCTCCGCCAAGAATGGAACGGGAAGCGGGTCCGTCGCTCCCCAATTTCTCAAAATCGCCTTGAGCTTTCTCCGATTCTGCCTTAGCTTTTTCCAAACGTGTTACTTGCAGTTGATTCTCGGCACGGTCGTCGTCAACCGTTCTTTGATTGAGGATTTCTAGCCGCAACTACCACGTCACTTACTAGGCAGGTGCCGTGGATCTCAAAGCTCGAGCGATCTTGCGACTGCTTGCATTCGAGCATTGTCAAAAAATTTTAAACTCCAAAATGGTCCCCGCCTCATCTTAGGACTGCCCAGATTATGGATCAAAGTGATGTTGCTTATTCACGTTAGCATGTCGATTATGGTCATCAATTCAAAACAAATAAAGTAATACTTCCCAACTGCATGGATTGTATGGCTCAGCTCCGCATGTCTCCCGCGATTGACTACTGCCTTCCATTCCTGCACTCGACTCTTGCCGTCATGACGACACTCGAATGGACATTAAGTTCAGAGACTCGGCTCGTTAAGTTGCTACACTCGTTCTATCACCTTCACCTCTCCGCAATGGAGTTGTTCAGGGACAGCTTTGCAGATCTCATTGTTCGACGTCTGACATCTGACAAACACTCGAAGACTAAACCCATGATCTGGACAACTGGCGATCTTTCACATCACATGCCACCTGCAATGACACAGACTCTGGTCTGGGCCCATCAGGCGCCGCAATCACGAATCGTTCAGACACAGATCGGAAGAAGGACGAGACAATTGATAGGGAGCCACTCATCTGTGACTGGTATGGAGTCGACGATCCCGAGAATCCGCGAAATTGGCCAAAGAGGAGAAAACTTTTTGTCGTCGTCAACGTTGCGCTTTGCTCGTTTGTCGTGTACGGGACGGCCCCAATCTGGACTCCAAGCGAGGAAGCGTACATGTCAGAGTATCACACGACCCAGAAATACACATCGCTCGGTCTTTCCCTGTTCGTGTAAGTCCGACCCGCTGTCTCGACCTGCTGTCTGCTGTGGTGCTACGCATTTGATATTGAGTGGATGTAAAGACATTCGGATCAGGTCATAGACTGATCATCCAGGAAACAGGCTTGGATACGGCTTAGGACCTTTGCTCTTCTCTCCGTTGAGCGAGATGCCATCAGTCGGACGTAACATCCCATACGTTACAACCTTTCTACTCTACGTACTCATGAGCATCCCTCTTGCGCTCGTACGGAACAATCCATGCTTCATGTTTCTGCGATTTCTACAAGGATTTCTGGGAAGCCCAATTCTCGCTACAGGTGGAGCCTCGCTTTCAAATATTTATGATGACAAGTATCTGCCCTTCGCTATATCCTCGTGGTCTGGAGCATGCTTTATTGCGCCAGCATTCAGGTAATGACCTCCTAGTCTTTTTTTTTCTTGCTCTTGTATTGCAGTGGGGTGAATCGCTGACTAGGTCTGCAGTCCAATCATCGCCGCCGCTGCTTTGCCGTCCTTAGGATGGCGCTTCTCGATGTGGGAAGTGCTGATTGCCTCGACGCCAGTCTTTGTCATGCTGTTGTGTTGGCCCGAGACGAGCGGGCCGACGATACTTTACTGGCGCAGCGCCAGACTACGAAGGTTGGTAGGCGATAACAGCATTTGGTCGCAAGCAGAGGTAGATCAGCAGGGTCGAACGTTGAAGGATGTTGTTGTGCAAAGCTTGCTGGTCCCTGCCCGAATCACGATACAGGATCCTGCGATCTTGTTCGCTAACCTCTACATGATGCTGGTTTACGGGATCTATTACTCGTTCTTTGAATCATTTCCGCTGGTGTACCCGCCGATGTATGGCTTCGACACCTTGCAAGCCAATCTTGCATTTCTCCCACTGGCGGTTGGTACAGTGCTGTCTTTGGCTGTCTATACTGTCTATCTCTACTCCTTCCGGGTATGTCATCATTAAAAAGACCACGGAACCAGTATAAACCAGCTGATCACTTCTGTATAGCTTCCGCGTTTTACGGTCGACAAACAGACTGACCCCGAGCAAGTGCTCATCCCTGGGATGGCGGCCTGTTTCTTCCCTCCCATCAGCCTTCTCATCTTTGGGTGGACAGCGAACCACAAGACCCACTGGATCGCAAGTATGGTTGGAGTCGCCATTTACCCATTTGGAGTGTTCATCATATTCCAGAGCATCTTCCTTTACCTGCCAAAATCATATCTTCAATATGCAGCCAGTCTTTTCGCAGCTGCGGATGCTACACGATCTACATTTGCCCTTGCAGCGATCCATTTCGCCAGGCCTATGTTCCTAACACTCGGCATCGGAGGTGGATGCAGCCTGCTTGCTGGTCTGATGATATGCTGCATTTTCGGGCACTATGGACTTTATTACTTTGGGCCTGCCTTGAGAGCCAGGTCCACATTTGCAAACACGCCTTAACAATAACGCATCTAAATGAAGACACTGATCGAGCATTATCTAATATTGGGCACTATCTTAACTTCCATAGCTCCTCTCCAAAGTTTCCAACCTAGTTACCATAACTCAACGGTGGGGTAAGGGCGATAGGTCAATGGGGTCAGCTCACATCATGCCGTTAGCAATTATTCTCGAAATGTGTTCATATGCTCATTTTCTTCGAAAGTGCGAAAGCCGCTCGCGCCAGCATTAATGGAGAGTACGGACTTTGATCCCGGGCATGATCCAGATCTTCGAGAAGGAACAAAGCTCGCACACGGCTTTGAGACCGTCACACATTGGCAGCTCCACGAAACGTACGAGATATGCAATGGGACGTTCTAGTATGAGATTCAGGACATCTGTGAGTCTGTCCAATGATAAGCTTCTTGCGAGTCTCACCTCTCAGGTTTGGGAAAACACTTGCAGGACAGCGGCCCGTTAGGAATGGAAATTCAGACTTGTTCTGCTTATCCGTTGCCACAAGACTTGTCATCACTACGATGTTCGTACAGCACTTCGAATCTCGGACTGCAATCAAATAAAAGGGGATTTATTGCATGCTCTGGGCTTCTATGTGCTGAAAATTGGAGTCCTTCTTGAATGAGAGCCCTCTTTGGCAGATTCTAGTCTAGCATCTTCGCCCCGCAACTTTTGAATCCAAAGTTACCTCAAGTCACCCTCACAACACAATGTCAGAGACAATGCCCAGATCGAATGCTTTGCTGATGTCAAAGTCCCAATCTTCGATGCCGCAGGTGTCCGCAATGAAGTTGGTCCACCCGTCTTTGCCTCCCAGCTTTTCGGCTTTCTTGATGCTCTTGAGCACCTTCTTGGCTACCTTGGCCGCCGCTCCGGCACCATCGGGAATCAACCAAGTGCTCAAGTTGACGCTTTCTTTGAGGGCTTGAAGCCAGACCGCGCAGGTGATTCCAGACAAGTCTTTCAGACCTTCAGCCGTGAAATTGACGAGAGTCTCGAGTTCGGGGTTGGAACACCAGCATTCGCCCAGGGCATACCGAGCGCCGTCGGGGTTCTTCTTGATAGGTGCTCCTTGGCCAATGGCGGCGTTGCAAGTGATAGAATCATTGTCGCAGTAGTTCAAGCATGGCTCCAGACCGTCGACGTCCGTGACGTCTAGGTAAAAGCGACAGAGGCCCGCTTCGGCCATGCCAGTGCTGTCCTGGTCATACGCTTCCCAGGTGTTCAATTCCTGGCGGCGGAGGATGGAGCTGTCCATGCTTAGGGCAGGCGGAAGGGCTGATCCAAGGACCAGAGGGAGAGCAGCCGCAAGAGCAGCGAAACGGATGGTGTTGTTGCTGGCGACCATTGTGTCTTTGAGCTGGATGACGGATATGCTTGTGAGGCTGATGTCCTGGAGTCAAGTAATAGGAGGAGTTGATGTGCGCGATGTAAGGTATTGCTGATGCTGATGAGAGGAAAGTGGGTAGACTGGTGCAATTCCAGTCTTCTTATACTTTCTTGACACACCTTGAATGCTATGACCTTTGCCACTGCTCCTTCGGGTGCATTTACTTCGTGTTCAAGAGCTGCGCTTTTGCCAGGAAACCTTGCAAGTGTCCCCATCACGAAACCAGCTCATAAGTCTGTCAAGCTATGCTGAGCAGGTGTTGAGCCGTCTCAATCCTTCAGTCATAGGAATGAGCGTCCGTTGAGCGGCCGTGATGGAAGACCGAGATGAGGCATGAATCCTTCTCCAGGACGAAGCAATCGAGAAGCGCGGTGGAGCATGCTTAGGCAGGCTTGTATGATGCGAACGGTCCGCACGACGTCCACACCGCGTGCGGCTTTTGCCGACCAGAAACAGCGACCGATTCCTTCGCTGCACCCACCTACAACACTAGTAATGATTGCAACTATTCTGGCCTTCGCTAGGATAGCAGTGGATCAGTAGTCAGAGGAGCTGATAGACTGACGGGTGCCGATTTACCTCAAGGCTAGCGCTCTTGAGTCAAATCACTCTCTCGAAAATGATGCGTTGCATGGAGGTCGGTTCTTGTGTTTGTCCCCTGGCTGCTGTTGTGGAACGGCAACTGCGATAACTCGAAGCACTCGTGCGGGTGCCGGTTTGACTAAACGGCTGCAATGATTCAACACAGACGAAGAAATACAAGACCTCACATTGAGAAGTTGGTCAGGCTGTCGAATTTCACCCGCATTCGATCTCAATTGCCGAGATCTAAATTCACAGGAAAACTTTGTTGAAACGATATCGTCATCTGTGTAATGTAACGGCAAGTAGGTTGTAGGCAGGATAGCTGGAGGCTTCAACGACGATATTCCCCCCCGACGATGGACGCATGAGAGAGCGCTTGATGGCGAGGCAGGCGAAGGAAGGAGGATTCAATATCGATGTTTCAGGGAGAGGGGCATGAATTGATAAGGATACGCTAGGGAAGAATTCGTTCATCCTTCGAGAATGCTTCGGCTCATCTAGATCCACTTGTCGGCAAATACCGTGCCGTGGCACGCTGTCACGCCCGTCCACCGCTTCACACGAGTCAACACGGTTGTCCAGCTGCACTTCTGAACTTCACATTGTGACTGCCCTCGCCAATCTTTTCTCAGCAGGCGACTGAAGCGGCTTGCTTCCTGTCCACGTTTCGTGCTCTTCGCCTCCGACCATTTCATCTGAAGGCAACATGACAGCATGGTCAAGCGCGTAAGGAAGACCACGATGCCTGCCACGCCACATCATTGCGCAAATGACGACCTTGCTAAAGACCGTAAAGTCCCCAGAAAGACTGGTGAGAGTCGAGTTGGTGCCTAAGCTCAAACCCACATTTCCATACGCGCTGACGCATTCGAACATGATGGCAAAGACATTGAAAGCAGCGTTGTTGGGGTCCATGATGGGCTTTGACTCTGCGATGCAGATGCAGAATGTACCCAAGAAGATGTACCACAAGTCGAAGCTGAGCTGATTGCGAATATGCTGCATCAAGTACGAGGTCATCGGCTGATTGTCCTCTGGATCCAAAGTGTCGGCATATTTGCCAAGAGCAGTGTCTTCGTATGTATTGCTACCTCTGATGCTCATCGCAATCGGATACACCGCAATGTACATCATAGTCAGCAGACTGAACTGAACCGCCGGATTGACTTTGGCGAGGTTGAAGGTGGCTGTGCCAGTGTGGCGAGCACTTGCAGCCTGAAAGGTCGCTGCATTCAGTCGAGCAGCCATAGGCAGCGATACGACTTCGGGATTATCAAGGTCAAGAACCACGATGAGAAGGACATCGACAAAGCTCAGGACGAAGAGAATACCGAAGAGAATCCAGGTAGAGTTGCTTGGAAAAAGTATGGTGTAGCATCTTCTGGGGTGATCGAGAATAAAGCGCAGCGACTTTTGCATCGAGCTCTTGGTAGGTGCCAATTTGTGAAATGACCAGATGATGACCCGAAGAATGATTGGGTGACAGGTGTTGCCGGCGAAGGCCAAAAATGTCAAGAGTACCATCGGCCAAGCCGCATCTCTGAAGCTAATCATGCTGTCTGCGGTCAAGGTAAATCCGCAATTGCTGATCATGGTTTCTGCAGAATAGAATGCCCACCAAACAGGGTTCACACCTTGAGTCCCAAGGTAGTCCCGATACTTGATGTTGGAGTGGAGAATCCATGGCGTAAGACCAATGTACCCAATGAGGTGCAGACCGGCATATAGGCCAATGATGATCTTGAGCAGGAGTTTCAGACTGCGGTATTCAATCCCCCCAAGCTCTTCTAGATCTTTCGCGGTCAAGCCAGCAAAATTGGAATTCTTTCCGACGGTGACTGAGGAGCAAAGTTGAGGCAGATTGTCCAGCGCCAAATCATTGCGAGATTGGGAGACGTCAGCGGACAAGCGCCGGGACTCGGGCTGACTGCCAAAGACAAATGCATTTTCCAGAATACCAATGGGGTTGACTGCTTGCCGTGCTTTTTGTGATACCGAGCGCGTTCTTTCGGAGAATTGCTTAGCCCGCTGAACGCTGCGTGCTCGGGCTCGCGGAGCTGGAACGATATCGTCGTCGTCGGTCGCTGTGTTGCCGGTGATAGTCCTGACTAGGTGGAAGTCGGCCCCTGTTTCGCGTTAGTGACGAGCAATTGATGTGGCGGAGTGCTAGAACAACTCACCTTGCTCACGAGCCAAGGGCGATGGTATCCGCAAAGCTTTCCCATGCTCCACTTCTTTTGCCCAAGCAATGTGTCCTCGCTTCTCGGGGTCCTCGTCAGCCAACGCATCTTCTTTTTCGAACTCGTCTTGGAGCTTGACCGAGCATTTGACAGGTGGTTCACTCTGAATGGTCTTTTCGGGTGACCATATTGATCGCGCGATGTCTCCTAGCTCGCCTTCGGAACATGTCTTGGGCGTCCTTCGCGCCTTCAGGACAGATGGCCCTGATGAGCAGGTGAGTATATTGAGCAGCTATGCATGTCTGGTGTAGCAGGACTCACCCATGTCGCGGAAACGCTTCTCGAAGTACCGTATGCGAATGATGACCACGAGAACGTTCACAGTGGCAAGGTTGGTGATGATTGGAAAAGCATACACCACCAGTTGCTGGGCAAGTCTAAGGTCTTTCACGTCGACCGTGTTCAGACCAGACTCGGTGCAGCTGCTGACGGCGAAGAAAAACGCATCTATCGCCGACAAGTTTCCAAAGCAGCCTAGGATCAGGAATGCGATCAGCGAGCAGCCGATAATGTATGCATCTGAAGCACGTGTTAGAGTGAGTCGTAGCGGTGGCGCACGGTTCAACACCGGCGCAAGGTGGTCACTTAACAATGCAGAGAGATGAAGTCCAAGCGGATGCGGCGAGAGAACGGGCGGAGACGTGCCATGATGGGAGACTTGGAGGGAGTGTTGGTTGTGGGAAAAGGTTCGTTGTTGGTTGCTGACACGCAGGAATGCGTGCGCCGAGGGGTTTGTTTCTTCTGCGCCTGCTGGGCTAGAGACGGAAAACAGCGCAGTTGGAAATGCGCTTTTATCCTCTCGATAAATCGCGCAGCGCATCACGAGGCTGTGCAGCAGATGCAGCACAACAAGACGCCAGCTGTGGGGTACGCGAGCTACATTTGCTTAGGCCGTGGTTGAGCAGCCCGTAACATACTGTAAGTTACCCTGCCCAAGTATTCTGTGCTTCGATTCGGTTTTCAAAGCCAGAACTCGGTTCGAACATTGCGTTCAACATCTGAGGCAAGCCTCACCAGCATAGGCATTCACGAAAATGCCTATGTTTGGGAGCAGATCATGTTCGGATCCACTGTATAAGGTAATTAGGTATAGGAGCATAACTTACTAGCCGAAGCTTGTTCGCTGGCTAAGATTGGCTAGTGGATGCTTGCTCGTTGCAAGCTTTCTTGATACACCAATGTCTGAGATGAAGGGGGAAATCCTTATAAGTTATCTGCGTTCATACGGTTTGGCTATCTGAGGCTCAGCAGGTCCCGAATCATGCTTGAGGAATGAATGCCTCTGAAAAGAGCACGCTTCATCATGGTCCTGTGTTTAGTCTATCGAACAACTCTTCCCAATCATCAAGTCGACACTTCCACACTACACCACTTGGAGCGAGTTTGGCCAAGAAAAGACAAATCAAGTTATCTCAGTCTTTGTTTGCCGAGAACATGCAGTTCTTCTGGCGAACAGGCTTTGGCGAACCAGCCTAGTCGACTGTGCCGGATGATTTTTGTAACGTTGACGTTAGCTAGACATCCTGAGGAGACGTCGCACTTCTCGGTCTCGAATGATCAAACATCGTGCCGCTGAGAAAGTTGTGAGGGAAGCCGCGGTCGAACTCATAGGCCTCTTCAATATCCCTAATGTCATTAGAAGACAGTTGGACGTTCAAGCTTTCGATTTTCCTGCTCCCAATGATAGGGACGACGTGAGGAGCTTTTTGCATAATGTACGCCAGAGCAACGTTCTCCAGACAAACACTCTTCTCGTTGGCAATACCGTCAAGATGAGCGGTGACCTACTTATAGCGTGTACTAGTGTGGTGAAGTTACGACCCTCGTTGTGCTGTTCTCGAGCCTCGAGACCTGGGTCGTCTGGAAACGACCCTGGATCATAACACCGTAGGGACATATTGTTTAATCCCTGTACCTACGGAGAGTAAGTTCCACGAGGGCAATTCCGCCGACACCTCTTGTGACTCTCCATCCTCGACCACGCCGGCCCGAGGCGGGAAGCCCGGGGGCCCACCTCCGCAACTCCAGTCTTTCCTTTTCCCCACCCGCCAACGCTTTCACACATCACCATCATAAAGCAGCACATCTTGTCTGACTTCCATGGACACGACTCTGGCTCACACCCACCTTCCTTTGCTGCGATGCTGCTTTGAGTATCTGAATTCGCTCACCTTTGAGTGCAGATACAGCTCAGCATCATTCGCTCACGGTGAATCACGCTCGCCGCTGTGCAACGCTTGCAACAGCTGTGTCCACCCTGGAAACGCGCCTGCACCAGCACAGCCAATATCGCCACCCGTTGAGGCTGCCGACGATCTCTATCACAGCAGCTGTTATGTCGATTTTGAACATCGGGTCTATCAGAATTACTGGACAGACACGCCGCATTATCCAAATCTTTCCAATTTCCCTGTGATTGATGGCACCATCCGTTCAGTCACGTTGAGCGAGAGAATGGCAATGGCTGTGGCTTCTTCTGCCCTGATCAATTACGGTACGGATGGATGCATTCAATGTTCGCACCTCGACCCACTTCCCATCGTCAAAATCTCACATCCGAATAAGAAATCGCGACTTCGCATCCAACACGAGTATAAAATGCTCAAAGAGATGAAGCGCCGTTCTTTACCGGTCCCTTCCTTCGGTAAAGAATCACTGATTGACGAGGAGGGAATCTTTGGGTACCGCATGGAGCTTCTTTTTCCGATTGATCTCTACGATCTAGAGGCAGTGTCGGAAGAACTTGGGGCTATCATCGATCGCGTACACGGTTGCGGACTTCCGCATGGAGATCTGAATCCCAGTAATATCATGCGAAATGCCAGTGGAGACATAGTGCTTATCGATCCAAGCTTTGCTAGTCCACTTAGCCTGGAAATACCGGATGAAAATTCGCTTCAGCACGAGGGCAATGTTTTCTGCACGACCACGGACGAGAAACACATGGCAATGTTCTTTCATCGAGATTCAAACGATCGCTAATAACAGCGAAGCTTATCAGATGATGCGCGCTCGGTTGAATGTCTACTTCTTCCCACCACGAATTACTCGGGCTCTTTATGGCGTTCAGAGTGACGCATTAATCGCCATGAAACCCAGTCCGGCAATTTCCTCGTTAAGCTAATGCACAACGGCGACAGCCGAACAGAGGCATTTGGGGCTAGCTGTCTGTAGCGTCGAAGAGGTGAAGCTAATTAAGAATCGCTTGTGGTAAGCTGTGGCTGCTGATGATCATTGCCTGGGGGTTAATGAAGAAGGAAGATGATAGTATGGCTTGTCTCCGCGCCGTTCCAGCAGAATCCCTTCTCCAAATTTTCCATAGTGTTTCCTATAGCAGTACCAGGGATGGTAACATCTTAACGAATAAATCAATCCACAATCTTCGAGGCGGGAACTTTGTTAAGCGGCCGTTGCTAATCGATTCTAATCTCAATGAAGGCACCGCCTTCATCCTTACGGGCAAAACTGGCGTCGACACTACTACTAAACTCAGCTAGAGCGTTCTAACGTAACTCTCCGTGGGTTGCGAGTCCGTAAGGAGATATTCAAGAGTTCTGTGAGCGGCTTAGCGAAGCACAGTTGATTTACTGATTCTGCTTGACACGCTGTCACGCCTGCGCAGCTTAATGCATAGAAGGTATCTTATCGACAGCCTTGCCCGCATCTCGAGCTTGCTTCTAGTGATTATCAGACTAGCTTGACCACGGTCCAGACAACTCGGACGGGGGCAAAGGTCTTCTTCATCAGCCATTCCATTATTAATGTACTTGCGGAGCGCCCAGGTCGGTCGCCCCCGCTCATGATAGTGAAGTCTTTATAGCCTCGTTCTGCATCTGAGGTATGATAAGCTTTAGCCCTGCCACTTGCGTTAATAAAAGTATCATTGTGGATCTCCCTAGCTTATGCGTAGATGGCGTATATGGACTGGGTGCGCTATCATGTATGCCCAATCGGTCCCAAATCACTCCTCGGTCGCTTGTTGTGGTAGGAAAACTACGGAAGTACTTTAAAAGAAGAAGTGGGGCTGGCAGGGAACTTTTCTCGTTGTCGCGACATTTTGGGAGGCGTGCGCAACGAGTGTTGATTGCAGCATGTCACCAGTGAGTGCTTCACCGTACAACGCTGATCGTAAACTGCTGCTTGACAGCTTCGTCCTCCGGCTCGCTCTAAGCTCCCACGAAACCGCTTCAGCAAGTCGGGTAATGCACCTTTCCCAACCTTTCCCAGTTCTCGTAGATCGGACCCTCGCACTCTTCTCGGTCAATACATGATCTGCATCAGCACGACGGCCCCAAGGAAAAGGCTTAGTCCCCTACTTGAGCTGAGAGATATTCCAGCATTCGGGTTCGCACCAGGTCGCAGTGTAAGGTAGTTGTTATGCGCATTCTTCCTCTCAATTGTGCCAATATCGTTGCACGACTGGCCGAAATGGATTGTGTCTGTGTAAATGTGGTCGGATATGCACGTGGCCCAGTTGTCCTTGTCCTTTGCAATCGGATGACACCAATGGTAGCAGCCGTCTGTGGACCCTTGCACCTTTTCTTTGCAGCAGTGTTGCTCCATCTTTTGTCGAAGATCGGAACGACCGCCTGACATGGCGCACAAGAAAGTGTCTGAGTTGTCTGAGAAGCCGGGGATCCAGTTTTGAGGGCCAATGGCGCTTGGGGTGCACCAGCCAACTATTTGATGCGGGTTAGAACGAGTTCCTGATATATGTTTGTGTGATTGAGAGCAATCGTACGAGAGCGGTCTGCCACCAGTTGTTGAGCCATGCTGGAGGACTGATGAAGGGCGCGAAGACCGACACGAGATTCGACGAGTATAGCACCTAGAACAAAGAGTTCCACTGCTTGTTGCTGCAACAGCTGAAATGCAGAATCGTGATTGAGAGAGCGAGCAACGATGAGGTAGAAACAGTGGGACAAATGGTAGCAGATGGAGGACGAGGAAGGGATGCGGATTTGATGAACATATTGACTACGAATATGGTTGGCGATCTGGGCACTCGGCGACAATGATCAGCGAAGATATTTACGAATGTCTAATTTTTCTTCGCTATACGGTATTCCAAGAAAGTATGTATGTTTAAAGTTTTTTCCCACGCGGCGTTCTCGGCTAATTTACTGTATAGGTTCAGTTGTTGTTGATTACCTCGGCACACGTTTTGGATGCAAAACAACGTGATCGGTTGGCTAATTATCGATTTGAGAACGGTTTGACCGTTTCATTTTCCACAATTAAGGGATCAATTTGCAGGAATAGATGTCTACAGACCCAACTTCGTGCTTCGCTTGAACGGTGGGCTTCCAAGTACACGGCCAGGTGTGTCCTTTGCGATGTACAGAGAATTAGGGCTATATCAGACTTCGTGTTCTCAGCAAGCTTGTGTCGTATTGACTTGCGTCGCCGTTTCACCCGTAACTCTTTTCGCGAGCTCCGCCGTTCAACGGTCATTTTACCGGTAGACAATCGCGTCACGCTCAGATTTGACGCGATTGCTGCAAAAGAACGATAGACGCGATAAGATTGACCATGTGCGAGGCGCATTTCATTTCACGTGAACTGAAGATGGAAAAGCAACGGTGCATCACGACTTACCATAGCGGGCATGTGGAATTAATGCCGATGTCCTGTACGATAACTGCTGTTCACGAACCCTACTCAAGTGACCGGGCCTTTGCGCCGGAATTCCGAGACCATCTCCCATTCCTTGAAAAGAGAATATAAAGCATCGTTTTCTTGAACCCCGAGCATGCACTTCACCGTATGCCCGATGATGAGCAGACTCTATCCTCCATAGGAGGATTTGTGGACAGCTACGTCTTCGCGCTAGGGAAGTGCCTCGCTTGGTGTGAGCCCACGGAGAAGGCCCTGAGACACCAAGCTGCAGTGGAACATGCTACACAAAAGCTGAGAGGAACGCGAATGTCGCCATTGGAGAGCCGGGCATACTGGAAAAAGGCGTTCATCCGCGCTGGCGCCCAGCTTTCTGAAAGAATGCTAGACTGGCCGTCTTACTCGATGCCAAAGCTCCCTGGTCATAAGCAAATGGCGAAGCTCGAGAAGTGGCACCCAGGCCCGAATGTAAAAGTGCCAGGTGTGCAGCTGCGAGAGCTGGACCTCCTCGTGGTAGACTACATAAAACACGATACTGCGGAGATGTCCAAACCAAAGCAGCCACGCCTAGAAGGTTTCTCCGTTGAGGGGATTTTTGGGATATCCGTAGGCAAAGGCCTACGCGGACAAAGCACGCCTGGAACGGCAAGAGAGGCCTTACATTGCAATTGCGCTCCTGTGCATGGATGGTCAAACCCAAGCCGGCTCTGGCCTCCTCGATCAAGCGTTTCCTGTTGCGTATCCACGCTTCCCAGCCGTTTCTCTTGACGAGGAAGTTCTAGGGGACTCTGGACAGACAGACACGCAGGTAGAGGATATGGTCAGAGATTCCTTGCCACACACCCCACCAAGTCTACTCCTACGCTTGGCCAACAGCGTTGTAGAGAGATAGAAGACACCCCCTCGAAAGATCTTCGCAAGTGGACAGAGTTCATTCTTTAGTGTCTTGTTCAGTCAGACAGACCGGAGCTTGCTACCGATCTCATCAAACACACTTTGTTGAACAGCCCTGGAGACACTTCATGGCATCGCATTGTGCTTCACGCCGTTATTATCAAAAAGCTTCCGCCTGGTCATGCGAAGAGTTTGATCTTGGACCCCACAGATGGTGTTGTTGTCCCAATCGCTGCGGAATTGAATGAGCGCTCTCCAACAAACGAAGACGGCTGGGCATTGGTGGAACAGGCTCGTGAACCTCCGGAAGTATACGACGATTACGACTTTGCTCCGATTTGTGCTGCAGTCGTCAGATCCGTGACAGAGTCATGCAAAGTTGACTCTCTGCGTCATTTGTGCCTGGTGCAATGAATCCTGATACCTCTCATTCTGAAATCTCGTGAGAACAACACACGCTGGGTTAGAATCTTCCTTCGCAAGCACCGCGCCTCCCAGCTTTCGTCTCAGATACCTGAGTCTCCCTGCAAGCCGCAATTGGTACATGTTCTTCTCACGAAACATACTGCATACATGCCGGCTGTCGAGTTCGCCAACCTGAGCGATCTCCTCTCATTCGCCGGGCGCCCTTCGGAAGACTACAAAGAGCTCGCTACAAAGCTTAAAGAACATCCAGAAGCTTACAAACAGAAAGACGCACACCATTGGCTTCGTGTTACCAATGGCTCCCAGCTCACTGGATCAAGTCGCTCGACACAGCATCACGGCATTGTCACCAGAACGCTCCTGACAGCGCAATTCTCGGCGCCCGAAACTGCAGTCACAGATGGGCTGGTCACGCCACTTCAACTGCAAGATCACGAGCGAAGAGTTCTGGATCTTCTTGCAGACTTTCCGCTTTGCCTGGAAGCGTGGAAGGCTCAGACAGCTATTTACGAGCCCCCGTTGGATGATAACTCATCGGACAAACGTCGCCGATGGCGACAATACTGTCTTCCGCTGGTCCAGCACGCCGTATCGCTTGTCGAAGGAATGCGCACAGAAAGGTGGCAGCGGAATCCGCAACGCTGTCCAACTGCATTGCCTGACACTTTCCAGCTCCAGCTGTGGCTTTTGCCGTATCCAAACCTCTTTTACCCGTCAGAGGAGATGCAAAGCCTCACCGCCTTCGCAAACGAGATGCGCGTCATGCTTGAACGTCTGACATCGGGCGGGAAGCGGTATCACGTACGTTGGCCTTTGGTGAGACAAGCCGCCCGAAAATGTCCCAAGGCAACTTGGACCGCACTGGCGACCCGACTGGGGCGCTTGGAGGGTAGCGATCAGAGAGATCCAACGCTTGCGCAATGCTTGTGCGTGGAGTTAGCAGACGAGCTTTTGGCCGGCATCGATGATTTGCTGGATTCCGAGGTACCGGATGTGAAATTAATGCTGCAGACCTGGCAGCAATGCTATGAGGAGGATGTGAGAAGCAAGGGAAGCCAGCGCCTTGCAGGGATCAATGACAAGACTCCTGTGCAATCTCTGCCTGGTAGTGAGGACGACGATGAAGAAAGCCACTGGGCGGATTCTGATTCGGAGTACTAGGCTTAAGTGGTCTCAATTGACCGAGACGAGACCAGAGCGCCTTGCTGAGCGCTTACCCTAGCATAGGTGCTCCGTTTGCCCGCGCTCATATGATCAAGATATGAATCTGATAGACTGTCTCTCAAACATACGATGTAAAATCCATGCGCAGTACCCAAGTTCATCGCCTGCATGGACTATGTTGATAAATGCGTTCTTACTTTATGCATGTCATCGCCGCAAAAAGCTTACTTCACATTAACTCCGCGTCTTACGCCGAGAATTGATCTCATCGTACGCATGACGGGAGAGCTTACAGTTTCACGGGCAGCAGGTGGCACCTCGCTTGTCGTCTGCCTTCGCTGATCGAGAGTCCCGCTCTTCAAAGTAAAATTCATGCCACGCAGGCCGCAGCTGTAGGTGCAGAAAGTCCGCAGGCTCCGAATCTGACGTTCGCTATGTATAAAAGCGCCAGACCGGTAGTTTGGGGAGAGCTCTGGTCTTCACCTTCCGTTTCCAAAAAGGTCAGACATCTCGCGAATTTATCAGTTGTCGACTGGAGAAGGCCCAACATGGCCTCCCCAAATCCCAAAGCCATCAAAATCGTTTTCGGTAAGCACATCAGACATCGTCACTTCCTATCATTTCACCAACCGAAGCTCACCAATGCAGGGGCAATGACCCTCGGTCTTGCCGGTAAAGAACAAGCAAGAATCCACGAACTCCCCACAGCCTCCGAGCTCCTGACAACCTTCCAATCGCACGGGCACAACGAAATCGACACAGCCAGCTCCTACGGCGAAGGAACTTCCGAGACAATGCTTGGCTCGCTCGATCTGCAAGAACGCAACCTCACAATCTCGACGAAATACTACCCCACCTTCGGTCGCGCGGTGCCCGACTCTTGGGACAAGACGCAGCGGCATACGCCTGAAGGCTTGCGCTCGAATCTTACGTCCAGTCTGCGGGCGCTGAAGACGGATAAGATCGATATCTGGTATTTGCATGCACCAGATCGCTCGACGTCATTTGCTGAGACGTTCGAGGCGGTTGATGCACTGTATCGCGAAGGGCTGTTTGCGCGACTCGGGCTGTCAAATTACCAGGCTTGGGAAGTTGCGCAGATAAACGAGCTGTGTCGGGCGAACGGGTGGAAGACTCCTGATGTTTATCAAGGAGTTTACAATGCACTGCACCGAGGGGTTGAGCCGGAGTTGTTGGCATGTCTGCGGCACTACGGCATGGCGTTCTACGCCTACAATCCGTTGGCTGGTGGGTATCTGACCGATCGATATACGCGGGAGACAAGGGAGGTTGAAGTCGGGTCCCGGTTTGATCCCGAGAGATTTCAGGGCAGGGCGTTTCGCAGGCGGTACTGGAATGATGCATACTTTGACGCTCTGGAGGGGCTGAGGGCGGTGTCGAAGCATTTCGATCTGACCGAGGCGGAATGTGCTTTGAGGTGGTTGGTGCATCATTCGAAGCTAGAAGGCGTGCTGGGAGATGCAATCATTGTGGGTGCGAGTTCTGTCGAGCATCTGGAGAGTAATCTAGTTGACTTGAATAAGGATGAGTTGCTGGAGGAGGTTGTGAGGGTGTTAGATGAGGGGTGGGAAGGGTGCAAGGGTGTGAGCTCCAACTACTGGCATTGAGCTTGGCGGTAATAGCATTATAGTACTTGGAGCTTGATGTGATGTTGAGGTCTGATTTGAGCTTACAGTATTAAACTCTACCTTGCTTGGACGTCACACTGCAAGTTCTTCAGGACCTGCCCTTACACAGACCTTCAGCAGTATCTCCAGAATATACTGAATCTTCATGCTGGAGCTTTGGCGTGGTCCCATTGCAACGAGAGTTTATTCGCAGCTGACAAGGGAATGGGTGAGCGTCATGCGGCTGCCTGCGGGTAATGCGGTCTTCACGGCTCGCAAGCCTGCAGCTCCTGCGAGGCCGTGGTGCTCATGAGTGGGTGAGATTGATCTTGAGGGTGTATTGGCCGAAGCTGTAGTTGATGAGTAACTTGCCAGGATGTAAATTGAAGAAAGCGAGACGGCCGAGGAAATGCTCGTTGCTGTGACGGATTGCGTGAACGTTGATATGGACACGCCAAGTCCGTTGTCGGAGGAGTGGTCGAAACCGAGGCATGGGGAAAGTCGGGATGGTCGAAGTGAGTTTCCATTGAATGGGAAGACATTACTCATGAGGGATGTCTTACAGATCCAACTACCCGGATAGGACACATGACGCCAAGTATAACAGACGGGCTTGGAAGGGGATGATTAGTATCGTTTGGGTGGTGGGAGATGCAGATCGAAGGTGCCTGCAGCTGTTGTATTCATCAGTCTCATCATTCCACCCCACCGGGGCCAAGTTCGGCGGCACACAGCCCCAACAACGCCAATCTGCTCCTGCTTGTTGTCTCTATCAGCTGGCAGTGTGAGTCGACTTTGTTATTCTATATCAAGCCAGTCCCTCTTCCTCCTCTGCCCTATCGATCCCAGCACAGATCTTGTTCGTCTCCCGTGTGCGACGGCAATCAATTCCAACCGTCTCATCAACCGAACCATCCCCAATCCACTCCCGCCCAACACCGCAGCAACCATGGCACACTCAAATGGTACGTGAACTTTATCAACACTACTATCTCCCCTATACACATCTCCTCCTACTCCTTATACACACTTTCCGGGCCATCATCCCCCGAAACACCCCAATGGCATCCCTCCTCTTCCCACCAGCATGGCGCGCCATTCGTCGCCCCGCCTCGCTCCAGCAGTTTAGGTCGGCTCTCGCCTACTCACACCCATGCAATGCCTCCACCGCTCCAGCGCCATCCCATACACAACAACCCTGTCGCACATTCCACGAGTCATACAAGCGTCGCCGTATGCAATCTTTCCACCATCAATCCGAGCATACCCAGCAATCATCACTCGCTTGAAACACAGCGTTCATCCCGCCGTGAACACACCGCTGCGTTCTCGTAGCAACATCCACCAAACCACTTACTAACAACACCCTCCCTCCACAGATGACACCTTCACCGCCTCCCTCGAGGCCAACAAAATCTGGGCCACCGACATCGCCTCCAAAGACCCCGAGTTCTTCAAGAACAGCGCCAAAGGCCAGACGCCCGACATCCTGTGGATCGGATGCTGCGACTCTCGCGTGCCCGAGACCACCGTGCTGGGCAAGAAGCCCGGCGAGGTGTTCGTGCTGCGCAACATCGCCAACGTGATCAACCCGACGGACATCGCGCTGCTGAGCAGCGTGGAGTTCAGCGTCAAGCACCTGAAGATCAAGCACATCGTGCTGTGCGGGCACACCTCCTGCGGTGGCGTGAAAGCCACGCTGGCCAACAACAAGCTCGACATTCTGGACGTCTGGCTTCAGCCCATGCGCCAGATCCGCGAGAAGCACGCCGACGCTCTGGGCAAGATGAGCGCGGAGGAGAAGGAGGACGCGCTGGCCAGGCTGAACGTGCAGGCCGGCGTGGACAACCTCAGACGCATCCCTACCGTTGTCGACGCGATTAAGGAGCGCGGTCTGCAGGTCCACGGTGTGCTGTACAGGCTTGACAAGGGCTACTTGGAGCAGATTGACACCGCTGAGGATGAGCATGCGGGCGCCTGCAGGCACAGCACTTTCGAGCTGAAGTAAGGGACTGGAAGAGCGAGGGGTTTACCTGACGGGAAGAATTGAGGGTTTGATTCGAGTGAACAGCGCAGGTGTAGTGGAGTTTTAAAGCGAGCGATCGAAGTGACGAGACAAACGAAATTAGACAAGGATAGTGTATAAGAATGGATGGACATATTCATTTCACTCAGGCCGTTTCTTCGTACAGTACCAGACGCACGAGCAACTCTCAGTAATAGACAATCAACAGACACGCCACCTCAAGCAGTCTTCTCCGACCCCGCCGGCCACAGCACAGGATACTCCGGCCTCTGGACACCATACTTGGCCTGCCAAGCGAAGTAATACCCGAGCGCCGCAACAGGCTGTCCGACGAGACAGAAGGTACACCAAAAGATGAGATTCCCCACCAACTTCGGCCAATACCCTTCTTTCTTTCTAAAAACGTCCGTGATGAGAATCAGCGGGATCTGAAACATCATGCCCATAAACGCCAGGCCCAGGACATTGTGCGTGGGCACGCCGACGAGGATCTCGTGCAAGCTGGCGCTGAAGATGAAAGTGAGAATCTGAGCCAGAACAGGGTTCATGCCGCGGCCGACCATGGGGGCGTAGACGTGGCGTTTCATGAACTGCGAGACGGGCTTGTTCCAGGACGTCCAGTACGAGCGGACGTCGGAGCAGTTCCACCAGTCGGAGTAGAATTCGCGGTCGCCGAAGCGCATGACTTCGGCGAGGGCGTTGAGAAGGGCTTGAAAGAGGGCGTAGAAGCCGGCGAGCCAGCAGATGACGCTGATGGTGCTGAGTTTGAGGACGCGCTCGAGCAGGTTGATCAGCTTGAGTTGGGAGATGTCTGCCAGGCTGTTCTGGAGAAGTGGCACTGCGTATTGTGCGGAGGCAATCCAGATGATGAAGCAACCACAGATGGCCTCGCAGACACGCTTGGCTACAAAGTCCCAGCGAATCTTGGTCGTGCGAGGGTACGCTGGCTGGTATACAAGGGTGGGAGCCCACCAGAAGTAGCACAGGTTTGAGATCGTGATGTTCTGCGGGTATGGGCAAGTCTTGTACAGAGCTGGAATTGTCTGGCCAGTCGGATCAGGTTTGAGAAAGCCGTGGCGCAAGTCTCGGTTGGTGAAAGCGTACGAGCAAACCTTCAACCAGACAATGACCGCATGGAGTTCGTGGATCGTTCCAATGCCTGGGTTGTGGATGTAGCAGTACACCACCGCCGTCGAAACCAACAGGTTGCAAGTCGCATTCAGCCCGTGGAGAATCGCAATTGCCCACCAGAGTGTCTTCAGCCTCTTCCTCTCTGCCTCCAGCTGTTTGTCATAGTCTCTTGCCTCGCTCTTCTTGACTCTGCCCACTGCTCCCTGTGCATACCAAGCTGCCAGACGCTCAATACCGTAAGCCACGAACAGGTGGCACGGTACAGAAATGTACAGTATTGTTCCGTAGAAGATGTCGCTCTCCGAAGGTCCGTTGGAGGAAATCGTTACGCGGATGCCGTATTTCTTGAAGTTCTCGATCATGAGCCGCAAGATAGAGCAGGCCAGGACGGCGAAGGCGAGGTTCTTGAAGCCTTGCAGCGACACAGGTTCTGTGGTCTCGCGGCTGAGACATGAGCTGCGATTTGTGGAATGTATGGCGAATGCATGCTTGTACTTTCTCGCAGCCGCCTGGGCTTGCTTCGAGGCTGAGATGCTTGGGGTTCGCGGGCGTGAAGTTGAGCGCTCAGGTGCTAATGTGTTGGAGCCTTCGGCATTGCCTTGATCGCCGTTTAACGGATGTAGTTGGGTAAAGCCATTGACACCCTCGCGCTGAGCGGATCCGTTGGTATTGCCGTTTGTCGTGGCCTTGGTCGCCCAGTCGGGCTTCTGGTTCTCCTTCATGGCTGTGGTGTGGTACTGTCTTCAAGACAATTGGGTTTTTTCAAGTAGGAGTGGACGATAAGGCTATCACATCGCCAGAGCATATGGCTCGGCCGGATTGAGCGGACACAGCATTTGGTTGGGAGAAGGCGTAAGCCATTGAGCTTGTCCTGCTGGGCTGTCGACTTCTTGGTAGGGGCCAGGGCAGCTGCGGGTGAGATCATCCCCGCTGCTGTCGAAGTGGAGAAAGGGTCGACGGGAGTGGATCACCCCGGTCGTATTCATGTAACTAATAAATAGGTAAATTCATGCAGTTTGCATGTGATTAGTCTTCAGACATACGTTCACAGCGTTCGTGCCTCGTTGGTCTCGAATGTCATGTAACGATGTGAGCTCCCTGAATTCGCTCACTTTTTCTTTTTCATTTTAATTGTACATGTCTTTCGCCAATTCTGAGCCATGCTATTCTTCGCCCACCAAAACCGAACGCCTTGAAACGGCAGATCGACATGCCGATTCATTGATGATGAGGGAGCAAACGAACAACATCAGCGTCTCATGCTCCATCACTCCATGATGCCACAGCCGTAAAAACACCGTTTAAGTGCCGTGAACTCCTCCGCTGATAATGAAGAAACCTACCAGATATTAAGTCACGGTCGTCGCTCGCTTCATTGTCCTTCCTTCCCTCAAGCTCAATCGCAGGTCGTGAAGTTTGCTGTTCATCGCCTCCGATCTTCTTCACCTGCTGCAGTCACGCTTCACAGGCAGCTCAATCACCGGTCAAGTCCACCGTCTCAGCGTTCTTGGCCCGTTTCCTCGCGTCCGACTCACTCGTGATCGTCACATCTCCGTCGTCGTCGTCGTCGTCGTCGTCGTTGTCGTCGTCACCTTCCAGAGTAGCTGATCGTTGACGTTTCTCACGCTTGATTTCTTGCTTGATCTTAACGTTCCTCTCTTTTTCGGTGCGCTGGACACGAGCTCGACGAGCCAACTCACGGGCTTCTTCCAGCGTAAGAGAATCAGGGTCGCGGTCTTCGAGCGGGACTGGTGAGGGGCTACGAGAAATGATGCCTTCGTTCTGGAGATCCTCTGGTACTGAATTAGTATAGAGTGTTCGCTACCTGATGACATTGGAGAGAGACCCACTGTGAGATCTGTAGTGAAATTTGTAAGTGGCGATGGGGTCCTTCCCGAAAGGATAGGTGACGTTAGCAACACCGTTGTTCTCGATTGACTTCGACTCTCCAAGCCTAGATTATGCGTCAGATACTGCGCAAGTTGAACACAAAGAAAGGAGTGCTTTGACTCACTGCGCGTGGTGAGAAATTGAGCGACCTTTCAATGCCTTCTCTGGTATGCCATGTTTGGCGACTGGCCTGAATGAGGAGCTGGTCTTTTCGTAAGATGTTCCAGAGCTCTTGCATCGGGTAAGGGATGCCGTGATCGTGCCAAGATGTGAAAGCTTCTGTGTCGTGATAGAGGTTTTGGGATTTTCATCCGCTAAGACTATTGTTAGAGGGATCATACTCGAGACACAAATGACTTCAACGTACTGGTGTTGAGAACGGCAAACTTCAGCTTTTTCAAGGTCGCGAACTGGCCGCCCTCGGACTCTATCGTTCCATTGACCGAAGATTGATGGACGGCACCTTTGAGTGGAACCACTTTCCCAACCACTCGAGCGCCATCGACCTTCACCTCAAAATCAAGGTGGTCGCTTTTGTAAGCGAAGCCTCTCTCCACGTTCAAAAAAACATCAAACTCAGCGCCATCAACAGCTTCGATGTAGGCAGTAGCAGTCATGGCATCGTCGTCGCTGACGCCTTCGGTTTGAAGTTCTTGTAGATCCCTTCCATTGACGCGCACCGTCACGCTGGCGAAGGGAAGGCAGTCGGCACGCATGGCGGGTGGCTAGCAGCGAATCGGCGTGATTGTGAGTCGAGTGGGAGAGGACAAGCTTGCTGTATCGTGTAATGAATGGCCTGGTCGCCGTTAAGGGAAGCTGTTCGCTTGAGAGTGGATGTGTTGCGGTGATGAAACGAACAACAAGGCGAGGTGGGGCGAGGCTGAAGTTGAAGTTGTGTGTTGGTGGAAGAAAGGAAGGAGCAGGCTGCCAGACCGAAAAAAGGCAGGACGCGCATTCACGTGCACACGTGAAGAATAGGTACCTATTCACTTCACATGAGAATATTTACTGACAGACGAATCATAACTCACACAGCTTGTATTCCAACACCGTGGACACGTCCCGCGGCCCCCTTGGCGACGCATGGCTACCTTTGTTTGTGACAGGTCTCAAAATAGACAGATCTTGTGGAGGAATTGTCACACTCACAGCAGCCGACAAAGTGGCGTCACAAGCGAAGGCACACTTCATCAAGGATGTCATCATATTCGCGGCTCTCATTTCAGGGGCAGAGGAAAACCTTACGGACAAAAATGAGACACAGTAAACCAAGCTCTTTCATATCACTTTTTCGCATTGCCGATAGGCTGTCTCGTCTAGTGCAACAATCGTCTATTTGAATCAGCGAAATAATCAGTCCTCGTCCCAGTTAGGGTTAGGACCAGGCGGCTTGGGGCCACCGGCTTGTCTCGCGACGATGATCTGGTCAACGCTGAGGATGGTCCTCACAGACTCGGTGGCCAGCTTGATGGCCCAGGACTTGCTAGACATGAGGTCAAGGATGCCCTCGTCTTCGGCGTCGAGCGTGCCGGTTCCGTCCTCGTTCTCGATGTCCACGCCCATGGCGGACGGCGCCTCTTCCTCTGATGACGACTCGCCCTGCTTCTTGCTGGGCTGCTTCTGCGCGGCGCTGTGTGCGGTGTAGAGACGGGCGAGGACTTCAGTGGCGTCCAGACCGGCGGATTCGGCGAGCGTGCGTGGGATGACTTCGAAGGCTTCGGCGTACTTCTTGATCGCGTATTGGCTGAGACCGGGAGTCTTCTCGGCGACGGCGTTGACCTTGTCGATGATTTCCATCTCGGCGGCACCGGCACCGGGAACCATTCTGGGGTCACGGGTGATGGCCTTGATCGCGTTGACACCGTCGTCGACTGCTCTCTCGACATCGTCGAGGTGGTTCTGGGTGGCACCTCTGAGCACGATGGTGGATGTGCGAGTCTGGTCGTTTTCTTGTCTGAAAACTGTCACTCTGTCGCCACCGATCTCCAGAGCCTCAACGACGTCAATGTCACCCATCTCATCAGGCATAGGAGCACCCAGGCGAGCGAGAGGGGTAGCACCAACAACGCTGCACAGGCGGCGAAGCTCGAACTTGGAGAGAATCTTGACCACAAGAATACCGTAGCGGTTGAGGTAGTGCATGGCAAGCTCACCAACAGTCGCACCAGCGACGACAACGCGAATACCAGCATCGTGGATCTCCTTGATCGCAGCCTCCATCTGTGCCTCCTCACCCTTGGAGAAATCCAAGAGCTCCTTCGAATTCTTCAGCAGGACGGTGCCCTTGGTCTCAGTCTGCGAAATGTCGATAGGGCAGCTGAACACAGCGACCTTCGATTTGGAAGCCTTCTTCACGCTTCCGTCGGGCTCACGGCCGAAAACCATGCCCTTGACCACCTTGCTCTGCTCCAGTCCACCTCCCATGATCTTGACCACCCGCACGTTGTCCACGTTGAAGTTGTATGGGTTCTTGGGCATGACAGCGAGCACAGCCTCGGCGACGCAGTCCGCGAGGAACTCCTCGTTTCCTGATTGCTTGGCCGCGATGACTGTTCTGAGCGCCTTTGCCAGTTCCGCCTGGTCCCTGATGTCCTCCACCCTCTCCACCTCGAGCTCCTCCAGCGCCTTCAGCGCGAATCCCTGCGCGCGCTCGTAGCCCTTTGCGATCTCGCTCGTCTTCAATCCCATTCTCAGCAGATCCTCTGCCTTCTTCAGCAGCTCACCGGCCAGCACGATCACAAGGTTGGTCGCATCGCCCATCTCGGCCTCTTGCTGCTGCGAGGCCATGACGAGCAGCTTGGCGGCGGGGTGGACGACTTCGAGCTCGCGGAGGATTGTTGCGGCGTCGTTGGTCAGGATCATTTTCTGCAGGTGGTTGATGACGATCTTGTTGCGGCCGTAGGGACCGAGGGAGGTTTGCACGGTCTGGGCGATGGTACGGCAGGCATCGATGTTGCGGAGGACGGCGCCATCCTCGGCATCGTGGCTGTGGAGCAGTCAGATACTGTTGTTTGCAGTAAAGGTGGTGATTTTGTGTTTTGGAGGGGGTGGATTGCGTACTTTTGGTAGCCTGGCTTGAAGAGGCCGGCATTGGGCGCGCCCGGTACGGAGAGAGACATTGTGGTGGATACTCGTCAATCGCTATACGAGCTGGTTGACGGTATTGGGGTGTAGGTGGTATATGTGTGTTGGTTTGCGGGAGTGAAGGTGGCCGTCCTGCACTTGCTGTAACTCTCGACTTTCCCTTGACGTGCGGCTTTGGAGGTGGAGGCACTTTTTTGGCTGCGGGGGGGAAGTCTGCCGGCTGGCTGATGCGAGAGCTTCACTTACATGCACTTCCATACCTCTGTAGTGACATCTTCACATGACTTTCTGAATACTTCGGATGCTGCTACGCTCTCTACGCGTTATGCATGTTGAGAGGCCGGCCACTTCTTCATAAAGCGCCTTGACCATCGCATCTTCAAGAACGACCTAGCGCACTGTAGCGAGCTTCAATTCAATCGCTACCTCTTCCAGAGCACCTCCATGTCGACCAGCAGTTGCAACGATGATACCACGCAACCTCCAGCGCTCAGTCCGGCGACTCCAATATTCACGAGCAGCATGCAAGACCTGCGTCTGCCGTTGTGGCAGTGAGTTTCAAGCTCACTTGTTCTCGACCTCAAGCCAGCAACAAGCGCGAGTGCCAGTGGCGCGAAGAGCACCTACAACCAGAAGAGAGAATGCCAATAAGCCCAAGGTGCTTTCGCCAGAGGAATCTCGACAGATCAAAGAGAAGGACGAACTTTTGAATACTCTTGTGGGCAACCGGCGGCGGGCGCAAATACAACTCGCTTATGTGCAGGGAGTAATTGGCGTAACTGCAGACGAAGTCGGAGATTTCCTCGAGGCATTCGCGGGCATTGTCGACAACAGCGGTTCTCGAATATGCGCCGCACCTCCGGGTTTTGAAGATTTGGTCAGGCATCACGGCATGACTGAGCAGGATCTCTTGTATTTGTCCTTGATTCTGGTGCAGAACAAGCTGGACGAGGGCGACAAGTATTGGGGAAGGAAACTTCTAGACTCGCTATCTGCAACCGGATATGTCGAAGCAACGGTCAGGATTGTCAACAACGCGCTCGTTCAAGCTGCCAACAAACCTGGTGTTCTCAAGCAAGCTGCCGTTGCTATTGAAAGAGGTCGGCTGCAGGCGATTGCGAGGAAGCGCGAACACATCCGTGCTATGGTTTTGGAAGGGAAGATCTGTTACTTTCTGGGCGACAGCACTACTGCGATAAAGTGGTGGTGGGACGCAGTTGAGGGATCCGTTGACAAGAGCCAGAGCATCATGTCGCGGCTGGCGGCTGGCGAGAAGTTGGGACCGGATATTGCTGCCATGGACCGGAGCGATTTGTCTGCTCCCTGGATTGAGCTGATCGAAGCACACTTCGACCGCTCGCTGAAGCAGGGCAAGAAAGAGTGGGATCAATGTGAGAAGGCCATCAAGATTGGCATGGCGCAGGACGATCCGACTGCCTTTTACTACGCTGCCACTTACTACAAGAAACGAAATGAAGATGGCAGCCATTCCCCGACCAGTGACTGGCTGTTTTACATGACTAAAGCGGCGGCTTCTGGTGTGCCCAAAGCCGCATACGAACTTGCAGTCTACTACGCCGAAAGCGGCTGGAAATACCTCGAAAACGAACCGCCAGATCACGTCAAGCCCACTCCTTTCGACACCTGGCCTGCGCCAGACACCAATGAATCCCTTTGGAGCAAGATACGGCGCCGATTTGCCGCTGCTGATCAAGACCAAATCAGAAGCGGCGATGATATGTTCCACACCGCCGTTTGGCCTCCCACTGCTGAGCAGCGCCAGGACCTTGCCGTCAAGTGGCTAGACGTGGCCGCATCCTACATGTATGCGCCTACGTTCCTCTACTGGGCCAAGCTGTCGATGCAAGAGACGTTGTGGGCGGGAGCGTATGCTCCCAAAGAAGCGGTAGCCCTTGATCCCAAACGCTGTCAGTACGACAGCGAGACTGGACTTCATGAAGCGCAGTTCAGTGGAGATCACAAACCCTACGAAGCTCCCGATGACGCGAAAGATCCACCCAACCCTCGATATTCTCTCTCCTGGGCCAAAGAAATGATCCGGGAAGTCATGTACGCCCGCGCCGCTGTGTCGTATCGTCAAAAGCTCATAGAGGACGAGATCCGAAGCCAGCGCACACAGGACGTAACGTGGGATGATATCGACAAGCACGTCAGGCTCGACACCTCGCACGACATAGCGAAATTCCACCACAGCAATAGCGACATCTATGACATGTGGAAGGACGAATCTGAGGCCATGTACAAGGAGGCCACTGACATTTGTGATGCGATGAAGTGGAACATCTACGACAAGGACGGGGCTTTGATTTACAAGCACAGAGCATAACCCGTTGGGGGTGTGTACATGTACGATAGGGACGGTCAAAGGCGGCAGTGTGCATGCCAGATACTAGATGCATATTTTTGAGCGTTCAAGTAACTTATAGAAATCTTACTATGCATCAGGTTTCCTCGTACATTTTGCAGCACTGCATTTCAATCTACTAATAAGCAGACAACGATTGATGAAGATGTCCATGCCGGCTGCTCGTGCGCTCGGGCTACGACTGTTTTAACATCAGACTTTCAAGGAAACGTTCTGGTCCCAAGCTGGCTTGACAATGATTCCGCCGTAGCGATCTCAGAATAATAAGAACACATGAAATAAAGGACCTTTGATCGAAGAACCAAACGATCTGTCCAGGATCGGGGAAATCTCTCGGCCGAACCTCGCAGATATCGACTTCAGACGACGCCATCGACTGGGCAGTTCGAAGGTGAGAAACATCTTGAGGGCAACCAACTTGAACGTCACATATCACTATACCAAACCCCTACATATCCATACCGCAACCCCAAAGCAAACTACCTCACCGACCACCTCATCGAAATAGCACCGCCAAAATGTCCGCCAACGCAAAGACCGAAGTGATGCAGCAAGTGCGCCAGCAAGCCGCCATCAGCAACGCCCGCGCTCTGGTCGAAGTAAGAAAGGCGCAAAAGCACACCAACCCCTGAGAACCACCTTCTGACAAACATGCGCAGAAACTCAACGAACACTGCTTCGAGCGCTGCGTGCCCACGCCCGGCTCTTCCCTCTCCTCCGGCGAGCAGACTTGCTACACCAACTGCATGGAGAAGTACATGGCCGCCTGGAACACGACTAGCAGGCAGTACTTGACCCATGTGCAGAAGGGTCAGTAAGGGATTGGAAAGGAAGAGATGTTGAAATGAGAGAGGAAATAGAATGAAGAGGCGGGAAGAGAAAACTTCTGCATACGATGGATAATCATTGATTCGTGGATCTGTGGGCTTGTACGAACAAGGCGATGAGGGAGGACGAGTGCTTTGGAGAAATTTGCTTCTTTCGGCGCTGGCTGCGACGCGGAAGTGTTACTGTATGATATTGGATCAAGAGATGGGGAGATATCGAGGATTCGGCCTGTAATGATCAACTGGCCCGGAGAAAGCGCTTCAAAATTTGAGGAGGTAGAAAGAGATGGCTGTATGAATATGCTACAAAACTCCACTGCAAATGCCATGCCTTGCGTGCGTGCGCGATGTTATGCTATGCGCCGCTCACGCTACTACCTATCGTGTCAATGGCGCCGTCCATGCGCCCGTCGGAAATGCAGGTTCACATCATCCACTACTTCGGACTGGGCTTCGCGAAAGCCTTCTGTCTATCCGCGTACTCCTTCACGATGATTGAGCAGCTGACCTCTTTGCAAAGCTGCTTTCTCCTTACAGGCGGGAGCAAGCTAGCGAACTCAAGTCCAGAAGCCCTCTCAAGAGCATCGACAGGCACCTCAAAGTCCTTCAGCGGCTTGTCGTTCGCGATCCTGTCGTTCGGCAGCACGAAAGCCGCCAGACTGACATTCCCACCCGCCTTGCCGTCCTCGGCGTAAATGATCTTGTAGAAATGAGTCGGCACGGCAACATTGGGCGGCGAGCCGATCACCTCGTAGCTGACCTTCCACCTGCCATCCGCCTCCTTCTTAGGCAGGTACAAAGGCCCGGTGACAATCCTCACGGAAGGGTAGAAAGTCGTCAAGCGACGGCAGAAATCCTCAAAGTGCGCCCAGTAGTCCCTGTTGAAACCCTCGCCGACCTGCGGACACATGTTCGACAGGGCGAAAGTCGCGTTCATAGCCTCTTGCGACCACTTGCAGTCCGCCGCGGGGACTTGGTGGCCTCTGTCATAGCCCGAGCGGAAGTAGTCCTTCAGCTTCGCGCGGAACTTCTCAGGAATGCTCATGTCTTCCTCGAACACCGAGTGTCTGCGGTCGCCCTCTCGTAGCAGCACGGAGGCGGGTGTGATGTGCTCGGCGACCCAGTTGGGGTTGCGAGTTGTGCGGTTGTATGAGGAGGTCAGGGAGGAGGCGTTGCGCAGGTCAGAGACCGGGCCTGGGAAGCCATATTGGAACAGGCCTGATGGGTCGACGGGTGCGGCGGCTGCGAGGGCTTTAGGGTCGATTGCTCCGATAGGTACGGGCGCTGGAGGGGAAGGGGTGGTCTTTGCTGGGCTGGTGATGGTCGTTGAGGTCGTTGCGACTGACTGAACGGGCTCTGGCTGTCTGCGAGATCCGAACAAGACGGCGGTGGTTGCTGCTCCTACGGCAGCGGACGAGGCGGCGACGGCGGCGAGGGTAAATTTGCTCATGCTGGGCAATCAGATGTTGCTGAGCGACTTGGGAGAGAGAGAAACGAAGGAGTCCCCTCGGCCTGCCTGTGTGTATAGGAACGACTCCTTGCTTTGCTGAACAACCACGCGCGCAGGGTCATCTGCTCTTCCAAAAGTCCCATGCGGGCAGTTTCACATGCCGCAGAATTTCTGGGGTTTCTGGCCAATCAGCATGCGCGATTCGACGGCATGCTTGTTTACAAAGAAAACCCCTCGATAACGACGACATGATCGGCGTGAATGAGACGATTTTGTTAGTGAACCACAGAATCATGATCGCGTATAGTAATGATCGCGTATAGTATCATTAAGGTGATTGGAAAATGTTAAATCGATCGGAGAATACGTTATCTTGCGATCTAGATATGCGAAGACATTGAGGAACTTTGTTCGGTCTTTACCGTCAACAATTACAAGTATCTTATTGATCGTTGTAGAATGTAAGGAGAAAACTTGATCATCACAGTCATCATTCCTCTCGCTTCGATTTTGATCCAATATCTACGACAATGTGTCCTTTCGACGAGAAACATCCAATAATCTTCAAAAAAGAAACGTTCTGGACACAAATTTGCCGTCCAAGACTTCATCCAGGCCGAAGCTATGTTGCCACCGGCCGGACCGACTGCGGGTTACTGAACAGCTCCTTTGGATCATAGACCGCCTTCAATCTTTGTAACCGCTCCAAGTTCTTCCCATAATGTATCTGTCCCGCCATGGTCTGATCGAGTAGAGAGTCGGCATAGTTGATGTACATGCCCCAATCTGAAGACAGCAAAGATGCCGTGACATTGGACACGAAGTTGTCCAGGAAGGAAAACCCATTCGACGGGAACGAGCCGCCGAAGATGCTGTCACAGAACTGGATGAGATATAGCTTGTCTCTGTGGGCATACGATGAGGCACTGAAGTCGCCGTTGGGAACGCCAGAATAAGCGCCGCCGTGAAGATCAAACTGGAACCACCGGTTTCGCCTATTGGTCGGACCGACATTGTACCAGTAGTCGACGAAACTCTTCGCTGAGGTGCCATTGAGACCTTTGAGCATCAGGCTTTTTGCGTAGAATGTCTCTTGCTACAGAGATGGTAAGCGATCGTAGCGATTTAAGCCTGGGGACAACGTACCATAGAATACGGCGTGGTAGGATCTGTTGCGGCATTGGCGTAGTGAGCAAATCCGTCGAGCCAAGTCTTCGTTGTGGCAGTTTGAATCGTCAGTCCGGTTTGATCTACTAATGGCTTCAAGGCTGCTCTGAGCCCGGCGACGTCGCCAAAGTATAGCCCTTCGAAGTTCGTCTGGTAGCTGGAGGCAAACATTCGCATTGTGAGGTCAGCTGGCATTGTTGTCTTCGTGTAACTCTCCTGTAGAAGTTCGTCAGCCAACTGGCCTTGAATGAATGCGGATCCCGTGCGACTAAGTGATCACAAGCCACACTTCTGCTATCGAAATGATTGTTCGAGTCGCCATCCAGGAAGGTCGCCATACTGAAGGAAGGTCAGTCCAAGTATTCGACGAGCAAGACTATACGCGGTCTTGGTCAAGTGACGGAGAAGATGGGTATTTCATACCCAAGGTTGCCAAATGTTTAGGAGCGGTGGTCGTGTTCCAACCTCTGATTGGTATATTAAACACAGTAATGTTTCGAGCCTCGAAGGTGTTGAACAAATAAGATGCGACAATTCCAAGATTCGATCCCCCTCCTCGAAGGCCCCAGAATAGGTCCGCATTTGATGTCGCATTGCACTGCATTATGGTTCCGTTCGCCAGGATTGTGGTCATGCCGATGATCCAGTCCGTCGCAAGGCCGTACTTGTGGGAGCTCATTCCATATCCGCCATGAAGTGCATGGCCACTCACACCGACACTGGAAGGCGTTAGGGATGATTCTTTGCTAGTTTCGCTTATGTTGTGATGCGACAGATCGATCTCTTTCGGGCGTGATCTTACCCTGGACAGGTTCCTGCCGAGATAGCTCTGTTGCCTTGTTTGAAGAGTTCGTTGGTAACATGCCCGAGCCTGGCACCGGGTTGTACAGTAGCGATGTTTGTCGTTTTGTTTAATGTGACATTGAACATGCCTGGTAAACTCGATCAGTCTTTGTTGACAGTGTACGTTTTGGGATCTAGACAGCACTTACGATCAAGTACAATTACTAGATGCCCATTCCTGCCGCCGAGACCGAGCGATGCGTAAGAATGACCACCAGATTTGGCGGTGACTTTGACTCCAGAAGTGCGTCCGCAATTGACTGATGCTTGGATCTGCGCGATCGTTGTGGGTATTGCGACAGCTGCAGGTGTGTAAAGGACTCGCGAGTTGAATGGTCTGATGTCCGCATTCCAAGTAGAGGATCCTGACTTGTCAGTCGGAACTGAAGCTTGACTTCGGCAATCATCGACCGCAGCTCGTTTTTGCAAGGATGCCGCAATGCTCAAAGAGGCCAACAAGCTCAAGAACGCGATCAAAATCCTCATCTTCAAACCCTTCTATTTTACCAGTGTAATGTGCCTCCAGGCTGAGAGCAGGACCAATACCTCATATAGGCGTGATGGACGATCTCATCTGACTTGTCACTCGCTCTATTGGAAACAAGCTGGTCAGTCTTCTACGTATTCGGAAGCACTGAAACTATCGACTTCATACTCCGCAACGAATGGGGCAGCGGCTCGAAGCTCTTACCGGCCAAACATCTCATCACGGAGCGCTTTTCCGATGATGGCAATGCTTGAAGATCTGCTTTTGCGGCACCTTTCAGTCAATTTCAAGTACGTAGGCAATCGAAAGTGTCTCTGCAAAAATCTATGGATCAATGCTCAACTCGTCGGCTAAAGTCAAGGTAGTGATTTTAGAAAGTGATATGTCACATACGCCCCCACCTTGTCCAAGCCTTTTGTGCAAAATTTAGCAACGCCACAAACGTATCTCCTCCAAGGCAATGCAACATATCACCCCCCGAAAAGCATCTTGGCGCAAGTCGGCAATTTATCGCAATATGGAAGAAACGAAGGTGCTTCTCAGCGCTTGAGTCTCTGGCTATGTGAGGTTGTGAGGCTACATATTGTTTGGCCATAACGCTTTCAGGAGAGTAGCTATGCATCGGTCCTCCATATTGATCTTCAAGCGCCGAATGGGTAATCATGGTCATCAGAGATGTTCTTGGGTTCGACGCTGCTTGGTTCGGATGCAATCGTCGTCGTGCTGGTGGGGGTGGAGTTCGGACAGTAGATGTCAACGCCGTTGTTCCTGACGTCTCGTATTTGCGGTGGTCACCTGTGGTGTACCGCTCTTTCTGGCAGCTGTCGTGGATGACCTGGTTGTTGACTTCGTGGTGGACATGTACCAGGGGCACGTTCCGTTCGTTGAGTCGGCCACGTGGATTCGGGACACTTTGCCTTTGCTTTGAGATGAGAGGATTTAAAACGAGACGGCTTTGTGCCCATCTCAGCTTTAGCATGAAGTGCGTAGATTTGATGCAGGTTGACGGTGCGTTTTGTTTGCAAAGCTACTGTACTTTATATTGTATTGGTAATATATCTTGCAACTGGTGTGCGATCTACAATTACAACTTTTGAGCATCGTGAAGAGCACCCTCCCAAGCGCTCTGCACGTCAGGGTAGAATGATGTCCAGTTCAAGCCAGTGACCAGACCAAGTCGAGTCTCGGGCACCACGGATTTGCTACCGCGAGACTTCTCTTGTACGTTGGCCTCTAGATTTTCAAAGCTACCGGGCACATCAACATGCTGAGGCTTCTGAGTCGCTGTAGCTGTATCTCTATCACCGCTTCCGATCTCCGCCAGCAATAGCCCGTTCCGCGGATGACTCGGAGCGTCTTCCTCCTGACTGTCAAATCCAGCTGCTGACAAGGCACGCTTAGTCCATGGGCTATTCACCGAGGCGAAATACCACCTCGCTTTATAGGGAGAAGTGTGTCGATTCAATTGAGCTCTGATATCGATGAAAGCCTGCACCGTTGTAATATCCAAATTGTGGACGGATGAGAAGTCAAGAACCACTGCCTTCAGCGTTGGCCGAGGATCGTTCTCAGGGTCGTAAGGGCTCTTGCGTGTATCGTTCCACTGACGGTCACCTTTCTTCGCCCTCATGTTTGGAGCAGTCATTTGTGTCTCATTCAGAATAGTTTGAGCCATGTCGTCCAGGTAACGGCTTGCGTTCAGGTAGCATAGCTCTTCCGCAAAGCGGTAGATGAATATGCCTGGATAGGGATGATGCACTGAAATTTTTGGGTTTGAGCCGTCTGAATGGGTGAGAGGAAGAAAGATTGGTCGTCCATCCCCGCCATGACACTTGGAGAGATCTTTGACATTGGGTGTTGCTTGATCGGTTGGCGTGGCGCTAGAGCTGGTGGAAGCTCTCGTATGGTCTCCATTGAGCTTCGTCGTCTGGACGGGACCAATGAATCGTCCCTTGGCCTTGAAAAAGCGGAATAAGAGCACTGCTGCCGAAAGCGAGACTGTGACATAAATACCGTATTCAACAGTCGAGAACACGATGATAAAAACGCCAATAACGAAGATGATGGCATCTGGTGGAGAGGCTTTCCAGAACTGGTAAAGGTCCTTCGGGGGCGTCAAAAGGTCTAGTACGGCATGAATGATAACAGCTGCAAGAGCTGCGTCCGGGATGTAGAAGAAGACAGCGGGAAGTGCATAAATAGCGAGTAGCACGACTACTGCTGAAATCACGCCTGCTAAGGGTGTCCGTACTCCAGCTTTTGCCTTGATGGCTGTTCGAGAGAACGATCCGGTAGCTGGGTAAGACCCAAGGAATGGTCCAAGCAAGTTTGTCACGCCAATAGCGACCATCTCTTGCGAAGGATTGATAGTGTATCCATTCACTCGTCCAAAGGATTTCGAGATTGAGATGTGCTCGATGAGTAGCACGATCACCGTGGCGGGTAGCTTGTCGGCAAAGATGGAGATGATGTCGCTTGTGACTCGAGGCTTTTGACTTACTTGAAAGCCACGAGGAACATCGCCAATGATGCTGATTGGCGAGAGATCAGCGTCATGATTAGGCAGGTTGAGGTTCATAAGCCAGCTGATCAATGTGTAGAGCAGAATAACAAAAGCTGTTCTGAGCGTGCTGCAAAAGAACCAGGTCTTTTGGCGATGTGGTTGCTTCTTCGCAAGGTAATTAAACCCAGAACGAATCAGGTAAAGCATCAACAATGCTGTCAGGCCGAGAACGGCGTCAAGCTTTGTTTCGGGAAGATGCTTGAGGGTGCGGATGACCGAAAGATATGCACCGTCACGGGTGGAAAAACCGGTTAATCCCATAATTTTCCTGACCTGGAATCATTAGCACATGATTAACCAGACAGAAGAATATGGGACTTGTTGACCTACCTGCCCGCATGCAATGGTAAAGGCTGCTCCTGTGACAAAGGAGCAAACAGAGCTGAGTGAGATGAGCTCGACAATCCATCCACACCGTACCAATCCAAGAAAGCAGATGATTCCACCAGAGATGACGGAAAGTGCCGAAGCGACGACATGTCCTGGTATATCTGGATTGGACTCTCTTGCAGCGAGAACGACGTCTCCGACCAAAAGAGACATGACCGCAACAGGCTGTTGTCGCATGTCAGTAAATCGAGCGTTCCAAAAAAGCTAAGATTCACTTACACCGATCGTTATATCCTTTGAAGTGGCAAAGAAGAAATAGATAAGCACGCCCATGAAGGATGTGTATAGTCCATATTCAACAGGCAGCTCTGCCAATTGGGCATATGCCATCGACTGCGGAACGACCACGGCCCCCACCGTGATTCCAGCGACCATATCTCCAGCCAGCCATTGAAGATTGTAGTTACCAATCCAATAGATGAATGGAAACAGCCTTTTGGGATACTCTGTTAAGGTATGTCGTTTGGGTGCCACGCTCTTGATCCAACCAGGGACTGTCGCCTCTTCTTCGATGTATCCATCAACACCCAAAGTCTTCAAAGCATTTGTCGTTGGAGGGTGCCCGACCGACGGTTTCTGAGGTTCGTAAGGTATCCCAAGACCTTTTGCGACCGTCGACCGGAATCTGGTTCCCGTGGAGGCCATTGATGCGCAGCACTTTCGACTGGCAACGAACAATGAAATTCAAGATTCAAATGGATTGATGAATGCTGTGAGGAAACGTTCCAAACAACCATCCGATCGTCTCCCTTTTGACTACCTTCAACTCTCCTTCTGGTTCGTTCACACTTTTTCGAATCTTCCATCGCGAGGCTGTGTGCGATGGTGTGATTGCGGAGTTTTGCGTGTAGGATGCTACTACTGGGTTCTTAGACATGTTATTGGATTAAAGATTGGCCGGCGTTGCAACGTTGAAGGTTAGTTTGACTTAGCGTTTGGAAGCTTTGCCTTCTCCGCGGCTAAAGCAATTGATGTGGAACGAATGTCTACTTCGATCTCAAGTACTTTTGTTGACTTTTAGATTTTGCAAACTTCAAAAGCGGTTGGTGCATGTCATTCCAGTCAACTTCAGGCAAACAGGAGTTCTACCCGAACAAGTGGTATCTGAGGATTCCCAAGTGATCATCTGGGAGGGCTTTGGGAGGGCTCTGGGAGGAAAGGTCGCATCTTGTGAACGCATGAAGTCATGTAGACGGCTGAACATTAGGGAGGATAGGGCAAAGTGGAATCTGCGTCGGTTCGTTCTCCCGAACGTGCTCGAGATGGGGCAACTATTCGTGACCGGAGACTTCTTCGAGTCTACTGATGACGCCAAGGCCAACTAAGTATGGCGTGATTGCCAACTTCCTATCATTGTGACATACTATGCCCAGTTGTAAGGAGTCTCCAATCTCTTCGCATTCTTAGCATTCTCCTCTCTGGAGTGCTTGGACCGGTCAGAATCTCCGTAGCAGTGGAGAATTTACCCTGGGTAGCGATCTCACCTGGTCGAATCCCTTCTGGTCTGGACGGTTGAGGCGAGGGTTCCGGGAGAACATCGACAAAATCTCGCGATGCAAGGGGGGAGATCCGAAGGCGGTGTAATACGCATAGGTAGCGAACTCGGAGGACGGCTCATTTGAGTTGCAACGCAGACCGAGACTGAAGTTCTCTAGGTGCATATATTTCATTGAGCAGAGTCAGTTGTAGCGGATCATCGTTAGCAGTAGCAAGCGTTATATCGAGTGAGATCGAGAGCCATAGCCATCGAACGTTGTCTTTTTGAGGCATTTGAGATTGGTCACAATCGCTTTCTTTTCGGATCTTTCTTCCATGCATTGAGTATCGGGTAACCTCCTCAAAGCCTCGCCTCAACCTCATGTTCAGCGGAATGGGCCGCTTCCTTCCTTCTTACTGCATTCTCAAACGTCTGCATAAACCGATAAACATCGCTGAAAGTGTTGTACAAAGGAGCAGGGGCGACACGGATACAACCTGGTTTCCTCTTGTCACAAATGATCCCTGCAGCTTCAAGAGATGCGCTGACCTCTTCCATAAGCTCCTCACGCAGCAAAACGCTCAGCTGTGCGCCGCGACGTAGAGGGTCGGACGGTGTGATAATTTCGAACGGATAGCTTCCGTCATAATTCCTCTCGGCAATCTGGTGGAGGAGGTGCTCAGCATATCCTGTGAGCAGGAGGGATTTGGCTCGCAGGTCTTTCATGGAAGTTTGGTCAAACACAGAAAGCGAGGCGGAAAGGCAAGTCAGATCAACGATCGATGGGTTCGACAGCTGGAAACCTTGTGCTCCTGGTGTGGGTCGGAACTCTGCTCAACCATTAGTAAAAGGAGGCAAAGTGGAAGACAAAACGAAGATCTTACTGTTATCCATCAAGAAACGAGACGACTTGTCATGACCATACCACCCCTTCAAAGCCTTGTTCTTCTTGCTGTCACCATGTTTCTCATGGACGAAAGCACCAGCGATTGAGCCAGCACCTGCGTTCATGTATTTGTAGGTGCACCAGCAAGCAAAGTCGACATCCCAGTCGTGCAGCTTCAGCTCGACATTACCGGCAGCGTGAGCAAGATCCCAGCCAATAATTACGCCGCGGGAATGAGCGTGTGCCGTAATAGTGGGAATGTCCAGGAACTGGCCGCTGTAGTACTGAATACCGGGGAGGAGGATCAAGGCCAGTTCGTCGGCGTGCTGGTCAATGAGGGAAATAATGCGGGAGGTGGATATGATGTAGCCCTCATCCGGTTTGACCTTGAGCATTGACTTCTCTGGGTCAAGCCCATGGAACTCGATTTGCGACTCGATGGCGTACTGCGCTGGGATGTCAGTCTCTGCATCATATTTCGAAGTTGAGTGCATTTACATAGTCACTAGGAAAAGGCCGCCACTCAAGCATAATCTTGTGCTTCTTCTCCGTAGGCTTGTAGAAAGTGGCCATCATCAAATGCAAATTCACGGTCAACGTGTTCATGACGACAATCTCGGAAGGCGAAGCTCCAACGATATCAGCAGATCGCCTCGCACAATCGGCAGCCATGTCTTGGTAAGGAGTGAGAGGCGAGTCCTCAAGTTGTGTGAAATGGCCGCCGACGCCAATGGATCCCCAAGTTTTCAGGTAAGAAGCAAGGTACTCTGAGACGGCTTTTGGTTGCAAGCCCAGAGAATTGCCACAGAAGTAGATGCTAGATTCCTCGGCACTCGTCGCAGGTGCGACGGTCTGCTCATTGTCGGCAAGGGTCTTTCGTTTGAGCTGCGCTTTTGTGGGAATCACGAATTGGTCTCTGAAGGTGGTTGTGCTGTTATCGAGTGCAGTCGCGAACTCCAGAGACTGCGCATTCTCAGGCCACGAGACTTCTTGCGACGACTCACCTGGTCGACGAGGGTTTTTGCGTATGAATCCATATTGGTTAGCAGGTTCGTGAATATGCAGAGCGCAGGAAAAGACGCGAATGTGGCGAGGAGCGTCGTTTGTATATTGCTTAAGTTCCGAGGGTAACACGTTGGAGCAGTTGCATCCGACAGCAAAGAGGAGTCGTTTCCGACGGTGTAGAGATAGAAGACGCTACGTTACGCATGAATTATTGATGGAAAGAGAATGCTCGCGATCTAATTCGTCAGTGAAGAAACGGTCTGCGAACTAAGAATGACCTTCCTGATTTTGATCCGATAAAATCCAATTCGAAAGGTCGCCTTCCGACGATGACGCTCCCGATGATTTCTCGAAAGTAGGCATATTGAAAGCTGCGAAAAATACTGACCTGGAACTCAAGTTGATTCTTCTACAGGCTTCTGAGAATTTACGGTCACTGCACGTTACAGAATTCGAGCATCCGACGCTCCGTTCCGACGACTGATCCGATAAAATGGACTCTACCGGAGCCACATATGAATCAACTCACTCAAAGAACCTAGTAAAAGCGACTTGGCCATGATAACAATAGCGTAATAGCGTGCTAGATGAGTTGTGATATATGGCCCTGAGGCTCCCTTCAGTTTGAGGCAAAAAGTCAAACGTTAATCATGAGTCCGCACAAGATCGACCTACTCCCTTCTCCCTCGGCTCTTGCCTCGTATGGCATTTCTGCGAATGGCTTTCTTCCAGCACATACCCCTCTACGTCGTCTGCCGAGTGTATACTATCAGCGATGGGAGAGTATCATCGGTCAACTTCCGGCGCTCGTTAAAGCTGGCTGCTTGCGACACCGTGTCGATGGATTGCCGACGCTTGATACGTCCCACCTGAACGGCGAGCGAGAATGGCAGAGAGCATATTCGATGTTGGCGGTCATGGCACAGGCATACATATGGCAAGTTCCGGAGCCTTCGGAGGTGAGCATGTTGTCCCCGGATTGTGCAACATGGCATGTGGGCTAACGGTGACAGCGATTACCTCCAGCGATTGCCGTGCCTTTTCTCCAAACAGCGGAGCACCTAGAAGTGCATCCAGTCGCAACGTATACCGCGCTCAACTTGTGGAACTGGACGCCAACTCAGCGAGATGTCGACCAGTGCCAGCCTGATAACATGAAAGCCCTACACACCATCACTGGCACCGATGATGAGTCCTGGTTCTTCGTCATCTCGAACGCCATGGAAGCAAGAGCTGGGCCCATCATCGAGAGAATGCTGGCAGCGATCGAAGCAGTCGATCGAGACGATTCTGTCCTTGTCACCGAGAACCTGCGCTACCTTCGCCAGAGTATAATCGACATCGGCAAGCTGCTTGAACGCATGGACCAGCGCTGCAATCCACAGGTCTTCTATCATGACATCAGGCCATATCTTGCAGGAAGCATGAACATGGAGTCAGCTGGCCTGCCTCACGGCGTTTTCTATGACGAGGGGAATGGTCAAGGTAGCTGGCGAAAATACAGAGGCGGCAGCAATGGTCAGAGCTCCTTGCTCCAGTTCTTCGACGCCGTCCTTGGTGTCAAGCATGAACGATGCGGAGGTTTCCACGCGGAAATGCGCGAGTACATGCCAGGACCCCATGCGAGATTCTTGCATGATGTCGAAACGATCGCCAATATTCGCGGTTATGTCGACAGTAATGTTAATAACACTGGACTTTTGGCTGCATACAACGAGGCCGTTGCAAGCCTTAGCGGATTTCGCGACAAGCATATCCAGCTGGTAACAAGATACATCATCTTGCCAAGCAAGATGAGCAAGCCACGATCGAGCTCTGAGCGCAAAGACCTGGCAACTTCGACGACCAAGTTGGTCTCCGGAAAGCACTCTGTCCAGGAGCTAGTCGGAACCGGCGGCACGAAACTAATTCCTTTCCTGAGAAATTCTCGTGACGAGACTCTGGAGACTGCTGTGCAGAGATAGGGTGGCAGGCACGAAGTCACCCAGCCAACATAGAGATATCTCTTTGTAAATTCGAAGCTATCCAACAGGATTAAATAGGCTGTCTCTGGGCTCAACAAAAGGTTGTCCGGTAGTCTGGTCGTACATTGGGAAGAGTGGGATATCGGCCAAAGATCCGTCCACTGTCTGTCGGCCCGGTTGCAAGAACTCTTGAAGCCCTTCGTCGTTCTCATTAGGCCACGGGAGAGCGAAGAAGTCGGCGTCATAAATGGTCCAGTCGAATGAACTTGGCGCTGGTTGGGATGCTTCACGGGGCGGCGGCATCTCAGGCACTCGGGTTTCCGATTGCGCAATATGATCAGGCTCAGATGCTGATACGCGCCTGCTCTCCTCGAGAGGCACGAGGCCGAAGAGCTGTGAAGAGGCTTGCTTCCGCCGCGATCGCATGTGTTGCTCTCGTTTCTTCACATGGCCTGTGGTTGTCTTAAGGAGGGCTTGGACGATTACGGAATACTGCCGGGCGTGCGGATCGACGACCGCAAAGTAATCGAGGCACTCGATAGAAGCTTTGCAATTTTCCTCGAAGGATAAACCGGATCGGCCAAGCACACCCACGGCGAGAACAAGTGATGTCGTGAAAAGCCAAGCGCTGCAGATATTCAGCCAAAGCATCGCTAAATGAATGACGAAATATTAACTCACACAATAAGTGGCATTCTACGAGGCATCTTTTCGACGCTGATAACGAGCTGTAGAGTCTCGACTAACGCTACGGCAGCATCAAGAGCGGCATCGGCAAATTTCTCTTTCTCCTGATGATCAGCTCTGGAGCTAGGGGCTCTTATCGACGCTCCAAGGTACTCATACAGCTCGTATATCAGAAACGGTCTGGTAAGAAGCATGATGCCGTAGTAGTAAGAGCAGAGTGTTTGACAGGCTCCCAGAGTGACTTGATGAGATTCAGATACTGAAGCCGGCCCAGAGACAAGTTCAATCAGACTTGATAGCCATGTCGAAGCCCAATTCTTCAGCTGGCGGGAGACAAAATTTGCGATTCGGAGAGATATTCTTTTGCGGGAGTAGACTTCCACTACCACTCGCTCGATGATCATGAAGATCTGGACGCTCGCGCTGAGTAGATCAAGTTGGGTGTCACCTTGAGTAGGGATATACTTTACGGTGCAGTCTACATCCGAAGTAGAAGGTGGGCGACCGAGTAGATTGCTGATCAGTTGATCGACAACACGTAAGCTCTTCCAGATCCGGTCTCTACTCTTTTGTCAGCAAACATTGAAGTATAGTACCGTGCAGCCATAAGTAAGAGGGACCACAGAAAGTGCATTTAATTGTCGTGCGCGATAGCTTGTCATGTTTTGCCGCCAGAAGGGGAAGTCCGACTCACCTCATAGTACGGACCGGCTCGCCGAATGAGGCATTGACTTCAGTGCGATGCAAACCAATGGCATATGCGGTGCGAGCGGCCAATGCTGTACACTCAGTCAGCTCGACCTGGTGTTTCAACGACGACGTGAATACTCACAGAAATAAAGATAGGCGCCGTTTGGCTGGAACGCCCTCAGCATGTATACCGCAACCAGCGTGAATCCTTGAACGGTGGCGACACGCATGCTGGAACTTAGATTGGTGACTAGAACATCTTTCGCATGATTGAACCAGGATTCGGCTTTCCTTTCATCAATCTCTTGTATGCCAATGGCAAGCACGAGATAGTAGACTGCTGATGTTACGTCCTTAGAGCGCAGGTTCCCATTCTCGATCCAGCCCTTCAAGCAACTGAGCAGTTGATCTCGTTCGAATAGATCCACGATGCCACTTGTTGCAACGAAGAACGCAGTCAAGATTACACCGAGCTCATCAGAGTTTATATCTGGCACACCCTGCCCCAATGCTGCAGTGTGTTCTTGCCGTGTTACCTCTACAATGGAGTCTCTCGCCAGTACCCCATCCGGATCAGCTTCAGATGCAACAAGGTGCCTTACCGTTTGCAAGAAAGAGATCGGCGCACAGTCTCCGATGAATATTACTTTCCCTTGAGCATCACGCAGTAGCCGCGCTTCCAGCGGCACAGCTGTGTCTTCCTGGTGGTCATCTCGGCTGACGGTAGGTGAGATGGATGATCCGAGGGCGACGGGTGGGGCTTCAAATTGAGGGCTGTGGCTCCGAGCATTCCTAGCAACCGGAGTGCTCGACGCTGTTTGTCTTCGGATGTTCCTGGCGTTTGTGGCTGGCGTGTTGGATGTGGATTGTGCCTGACGCGGTTTTGGTCCAGAGAATGTGCACGTTTCGCTCAAGTTCTTGCGGTTGCAGTACGAGCAAGGCAAATTCCCATCGCATTTGACCTTGCGTCTCTTGCACAAATCGCAAGCTGCCGAGACGCGGTCCAGTCGGCGTCGTTTCTCAGGCTGGTTGACTGTCATGTTGGCGGTGAGTAGAGATGGCATCGGAAGGAGACATGCATCGGAACGGAAGACATTTTCGTGAGATGGCGTTGACTTCCGTTAGCCGAGGCACAGACTCCATGACCCTTCAACGAGTGCTTGGCTTCCGACACAGATATTCAGCGGCGAAGTCTCGAGGCAACAACAATCGGATGCTCTGCGTCTGTGCTGCCTATCAAGGCTTCGCTGCGCCTTGATTCCAGTCCAAAGTATCCATTATCGTTGTCGGTTTGCTCCCAAGGCCTGGAAGTGTAGCCACTGGTTGCTCGGCGTCTTGTAATATTGCAAATTTTGAGAATAGCAATTCTCACACCTAGCTGACCGGTGGTATCGACAGTAGGTATTGTAGTGAGGTCTCCGGTGCATTGGTTGAACGAAACTGCTCCCTGTTCAGCGTCTGATAACATTCAAGTTGTTGCTGCTTCCAGCACAGTCTTTCACGATCATTGATGGCACGCATGCAGACCCGATGTGTTATTACGTCATTGATTCTTCCTTCTTTTGGTGGCGATATTGCTAAAATTGTCGGGATCGATTTCCAGAAAAGATGCAGATATCATCGAATGTTGTCCGCGAGTTGACCACATGTAAGCAACATGTCATACATGGCCTAGAACAAGATGATATTGACGGGTCCAGTCCAGCAAAGGATGACTTGAACTCCAGTAAGCGACTTTAGGGTTGCGGAGATATGCAGTAGTGGAACGGATGCAAGGGACCATATGATTTGTCCATTTAGCCGAGAGAGCGATGCGAGACTCCCGCATGACACAATATGCACGGGGCAGGGTCCGGTGATCACAACGGAGCGAATGACCGCAGCTTTGGTGTTGGTCTTTAATGTTTCGACCTCGTTTTAGCAGGCTCTGTCGACTTTGTTTTCCCTCAGACTGTCTCTCGGAAAACCTTGTGGAACCTCCACCAGGAGTGGTCCGATCATGGTGTACCTCTTTGCTTTCATTGTGCTGGCAACGAGAGCTTTGGCTCTTGTATTTCCCGAGCAGGGGGTTCTCGCCGCAGGTCCAGTGAAATATTCTGTGCAGACGCCTCCTTTGGATACTGATTGGACTTATGAGGTTGGCACCGCCCCGTGGCCGCAGTATCCTCGGCCAAAGTTGGTTCGGTCTCGATGGCAGAGCCTGAATGGAATATGGACGTATTCGTATGCGGCCGGTCAGGACGAACTTAGCGATCCGCCATTCAATCAAACCCTGACCCAAGAGGTTCTAGTACCATTCTGCTTGGAGAGCGGACTGTCAGGCATCCAGGCTGCGAGTGCGATTCACTCATGGTATAGAACCACATTCGGGGTACCGGAACAATGGACCGATGGTCGTGTACTGCTTAACTTCGGGGCTGTCGATTATGAGGCCACAGTGTTCGTTAACGGCCGGGAAGCTACCTTCCACCGCGGTGGTTACTCTGCGTTTTCTGTCGATGTGACTGATTACTTGAACGGCAAGCATAATGAACTGTGCGTACCATTTCACTCATGAGCGAACAAAAACTGACATCCTAAGCGTCGTGTTCGCATTCGATCCGTCGGATGGCTACGATCACAAAATTCCAGTTGGAAAGCAAACGCTTGAACCTTCACACATCTATTACCGGCCTTGTAGTGGTATCTGGCAAAGCGTCTGGATCGAGTCGGTACCGGAAAATCATATCAGCGACCTCAGCATCAGCGGAGACACCAGCGGTCAGGTAAATCTGACTGTGTATACTGCAAGAGGAGTGGCTTCACCCATCGAGGTCGAAGTAAAAGAGAAGGTAAGTTAAATGCCGTATGGGCAGTGCAGCTATGTAATTGACGTCGACCTCAGTTCAGCCGCAAGACTCTAGCTGTCCACAATGGCATGACAGACTCTCCAACCACGTTCAATGTACAGTCACCAAATCTCTGGACGCCGGATGCACCCCATCTATACGATGTCACGATCACGATGAGAAACGATACAGCAAGTACTTATGTTGGATTCCGAACAATTACAAGGACGGCGATCAATGGAGTGCAAAGAATCATGTTGGTATGTCTATCTGCGTTCAAGCAAAAGATCGAAGCGTCACTGTTTACCTCCCTCAAGGAGCCATCAAAAACGATGGTCCAGAGTTTGAGCTGACATGTTTCCAGAACGGGGAGCCTATATTCACCTTCGGAACCTTAGATCAAGGTACGGGATGACTCCCCCATGCCAACAGCCTGGAGCAGAAAGTCGTGCAGTACTTTTTCGCAACAATTCCAGGCCGTCTACCCAGAGATCTCATCTGACTCCTTTCGCAGGATACTGGCCGGATGGATTATACACGGCACCCACTTACGAAGCAATGACACACGACATCAAGACGCTGAAGGGACTTGGTCACAACATGGTGCGAAAGCACGTCAAGGTGGAGCCAGCCCTGTATTACGCCGCTGCAGATGAGCTTGGTATCCTCATCATGCAGGACATGCCTAACATATCAAAGAAACTTGGTATGCCCAATGCAACGCAACAAGCGGAATGGGAACGGCAATTGGAGGTCATGGTCACGCAGCTGAGGAACCATGAGTCGATCTTTGCATGGGTAAGCCCTCGCAAATCTCTATTTTGACTTGACTTCCGCTTCATCTTTTAGCAAACGACATCCTGTTTTAAGTAGAACTAACCAATCTCTCAGGAAATCTACAACGAAGGCTGGGGCCAAATCACTTCGTACTACCCGGAGTTTGCACTCACAGACATGGTGCGCAACCTCGATCCCACGCGCCTCGTCGACTCTGTCAGTGGGTGGTTCGACCACGGAGCCGGTGATTTTAGTGACAACCACCACTACGTCAGCCCTCAATGCGGTACTCCATGGAATGATGAAAAGCCAGGCCCATTCGACCCCTCTCGCATAGGCTTCCAAGGCGAATTCGCCGGCCTGGGACACAATGTCTCCAGCGAGCACCTCTGGAAGGTCGAACGTGCCATCGAAGGGATTGGCGAGACCTATGAGTTGTATCAATCACTTGACCGATGGAGGTCTCGCGGTCATGATCTACTGGTCGAGCTCCTCCAACAAGTCCAGCAGTATTCTTGCTCTGGTGCGGTGTGGACTGGGAGTACAGATGTGGAGGGTGAAGTGAATGGCATGGTGACCTACGATCGTCGGATTGTCAGGCCGGATGAGATATGGAGGGCGGATGTACTGGTAAGTGTTTCCGGTCTTTTGCTCGATGTTCACGCTTTTGGATATGGTGGACTGATGTGAAACGCCAGGCTTTGTATGCGGCTACGGCGAACCGATCGAGCAGCTCACACCTGCGCTAAGATCATTGTGCACTCTGTGCAGGGCCCTTTGTTTATAAGTGAAGCACTGTTATTTACGACCTTGTGATTTTCTTGCATTGTTCGCGAGGATGGCAGGACAGGCCACTCTGATGAAAGATATTTGTGCTGTATGGTTTGGGCAACATTCTTTATGAAGGGCATGCGTATGGTTATCGACGCTGGAAGAGCTGGCTCTCAGCTTATACCTTCAAGTCCAGTATCCTGGCTGCATTTCCTCCCATGACGGCTTGAACAGCTCCTTGATCCTTGTCGAATGCGCTTTCCAGTGCATTTTGATTTGTCTTTACACTCAGCCATTGCTTTTCGTCCTTCTCCAGAGGTGGGAAGAAAGGATGATCCGTGCCGAATATGAGTCGGTCTGCACCACTCGCTTCCACAGCTGCCTTCAGTCCTGCCTCACCGTAGACGACGGCGTCGAGGTAGATGTTTGTCTTGAGAACATCCCAAATGCTCCGTCTTGAGTTAAAGCCGGCTTGATGATGCAGATGCGAGTCGTGTGCTATGCAACTCTCAATACGTCCAGCCAAGAACGGCAGCGTGCCTCCAGAGTGCGCCAGGAGCACAGAGAGCTTCGGGTAGCGATCGAAGACGCCCGAGAGCAACATACGCGTCACTGCGATCGTCGTCTCAAGAGGAAAACCAAGGGCAAGTGGAAGAACATGGCCATAGTCACCTGCGCGAGGCCCGTAAACCGAGGAAGGAAGACCGTAATGGGGATGCAGGAAGATTGGCTGGCCAAGAGATTCCAAAGCGGCGTAGATTGGATTGAGGGCTGGATCATCCAGACCAGCACCCAGGCCAGATGTGCCGATGATTACACCACGCATGTATTCGAGGCTATTGAGACGGTCGATCTCCGTCACAACTTCCTTGGCGGGCGCGGAGAGTGGGAGGGTACCAAATGCAAAAAGCCGCCCCGGGTATTTAGCGCACATGGAGTTCACGTCGTCGTTAATCTCTATTGCTGTCCGAGCGGCGGTCTCCGAAGGTAGCCAGTCTAGCCAAGGGTTTGCTAAGCTCAAGACTGAAATGTCTATGCCATGGATGTCCATGAAAGCTAGCTTTTGCTCAATATCGTAGTACTCGGGTCCAATGGGGCGTCCTCTGGAGGTGGAAGCGGTGTCTTCAGCCGGCAAGATAACCAAGCGCTCTTCTTTTGGATTGGGAGAGTCTGCAAAGGAGCGAACGTATGGAACGGCATTTCGTGAACGCAGAAGAGCCATGTAGGCCGGAGGGTACACGTGGGTGTGGACGTCTACCACAGGCATGGCGAAGCAACAAGCTGATGGGATCCTTATTGACAAGGGGATACGTCCTTGGTGAGTGTATTCAATGGTTTTGGAGATCAAGCCTCATACGTGAAGAAAGAATTGTACTGAGCCATAGGACGATGTTGTCTCGCCTAACCCCCACGTTACAGCGCATCAACCCCACCATCTGCACGATAAGCAACCACAACATGCTACCGCATCGGGCAGGCAGCTTGACAAACTGCTATCAGGTGCATGAGCACGATAGCAAACCCCTTGGCTTCCTCTTCATGTCTCGCAGAGCGCTCAATTCTAAACGCCCAAGGATCCTCCACGTAGCCATCAAGTCTGTCCAAAACTAACGTCATGTCTGCCACTCCTCAAATCACATCAGCCGTATCTCACGATGCTCTTGAGATTCCTTTGATCGACTTCTCTGTGTTTCTCTCCCCTGACACAAGTGCCGAATCTAAGCTCATCACCGCTCAAGCGATTCTGTCTGGCTTCAAGACCGCTGGCTTCATCTATCTCCGCAACCATGGCATCCCCAAGAACATCGTCCAGCAAACCTTTGCCGAGAGCGCTGCTTTCTTCGCCCGTCCACCGAGCCAGAAAGATGCGCTTGCTTGGACCACTCCCGAAGCCAACAGAGGCTACGTCGCACAGGGACGCGAAAAGGTCACGGACGAGACGGACGCTCACGAGATCGAGCTGCTGCGTGCTGCCGAAGGCGAAGACCTGAAAGAGAGCTTGGAGATTGGTAGAGAAGGAGAAGAGAATCATCCAAACAAGTGGCCGCAGGCAAATGGAGAGCCGTTCAAGTCCAGAATGATGGAGTTCTTCGACAGATGCAAAGACTTGCATGTGCAGGTGATGCGTGCCATTGCCGTGGGTCTGGGCATTGATGAACGCTGGTTCGATGAGTACTGCGATGTTGGAGACAACACCTTGAGGCTTCTGCATTATCCCGAGGTGAAGGCCAGTGTGTTTAAGGAGAACGAGAGGAAAGTCCGAGCGGGAGCGCACACCGATTACGGGTGAGTCAAGATACGTCTTTCGCTGTGATCACTTATTAACAACTTGAGTAGTACGATCAACCAGCTCAACCCCATTCTTACAATTTAACATTTCTGCCGCAGGCTCAATCACCCTCCTCTTCCAGGACATGGCTGGAGGCCTTCAAGTCCTGTCTCCTAACGGCAATTTCGTGAACGCCACGCCCATTGAGGATACGATTGTGGTCAACGCCGCCGACCTGCTTGCTCGCTGGTCAAACGACACGATCAAGAGTACAAAGCACCGCGTTGTCGAGCCGCCTAAGCCGGCACAGAGTGATGTTCATCCGTCAAGGTACAGCATCGCATACTTCTGCAATCCGAACTTCAGCAAGTTCATCGACGCCATACCAGGAACTTATGATGAGGCCAAAGGGAAGAAGCATCCGGGCGTCAACAGGTAGGTGTCCAAATCGCCGCTGCTGAAACGACTTTTGCTGATACACCGAAGTGGGGAGTATCTTGTGCAGCGTCTGACCGCAACATACTGATCTCGCGTCGATAAGATCCATTTTTTGCACGGCCCTGGTAGGGAGAACGTCCGTTTCAACAGTTTCATGTGAGGTAGCAGATTGTGTGTAAACCATGTTCAACCACCAATTCAGCATCACTTATTGAGTTTCCATACCCGAGACAAAGAAATGGTTACTACTAGGGCGTTTAACATCAAACAACAAGAATCAGAAAGTAAAGATAATCCCTTGATTGGAGCTAAATATAGCACGTGGCCGCGGACACCGAGCTGGCATTGGCAAGTTAGGGCTGGGCTGTGCAGCAACAACAATTTGTTCTCGCATGGTAGCGCAACCCTCTGTCTCTTTCATTTTCACCTAACTCAGAGCGGCAGTCGACAGACAATTACTTCCTTTACAGTCACTACCTGTCACACGTGATGCAGCCTGAACCAGAGGAGATCTCATGTGGAGGTGGATCGCTGGACTTACTCTGCCTGGACGATAAAGGCAATCCAGGTCAAGAAACAAAGGGCAACGACATTATTGTGGATGCACGCGGAGACCTAATCCTCAACATTGGTCTCTCAGACGATGGATGTTCTGCTCAGCGCTTCCGAGTCTGCTCTCGAACTCTAGCCAGGGTATCTCCGGTTTTGGAGCGTATGCTATACGGATCTTTCGCCGAGTCTGAATGCTCTGAGGAATGGACCGTCGATTTGCCGGAAGTCAACCCAAACCCTTTCATCATACTTGCATACATCTCACATGGTCAACTTTGGAAGATCCCAAGAGCACTTACGGCCATCGAGCTCTTCGACCTTCTTGTTCTCACACATTACTACGATTGCACACCAATCTTAGCCCCATGGGCGGACAAATGGCTTGCAATGCTTCCGGAGCCGGCTTCGCACAACGAGCTTGGGATGTACAAAGTAATGTTTATTTTCCAGGAGCTGGGTGAGAAACGAAAGTTCGAAATCACTGCTCGCAGACTGGTCCTCGAGTGCCCGAGATCACCTTCGCATGACGATTTTCACGACCAGCTCGGGGGGCATCTTTGCCACATCGTCGACCGTATTAATGAAATCCGAGAAGACACTATCCAAGCAATGTTGACTTTGTTCCGCGACTTATCAGACATCCTCGTAGTGGTCGACGAAAAGCCTCGCTGGTGCCGATATGCGTCCTACATGGGGCCCCACCGGTGTGAATCGATGATACTAGGCTCAGTCGTCTTCTGTCTCACACGCGCGAATCTTTGGCCGATCCCAGCGCCACAAGATATCAACGAAAGTGTCATGGGACTGTACCGCCAGCTGACAAGTATCGTCATTCATGACATCGGCCAGCCTGAGAAGAAAGGAAACGATCATTCCAACTGCAACCCAAGAGGCTTCTTACTGGAGAGATTGCAGCGAATTCTGGCTGACATGGCGGATCCACTGGTTGAGGGAGAGAGAGAATATGTCAAGATGCAACGACAACGACTTGGATACGTAAAAGACGATAGAGATTGAAATTGGTGGCAATGGCACCTATATTAGCAATGATCCGGCGTGGTCGCCAAAGAAAGCAAAAGACACTGGACTCCCAAAGAGACATCATTCCACCTCCACCATCGACTGCACCCCCTCAACCAAAAAAATGGGCACCATGCCTAAGAGAGCTGGTAAGTACGTTCAACAAATTCCGCATTGTGCAAACATCGCAGTCAGCGGCGAAGGCTATAAGGATCAAAGCGTGTCTCCGTCTCAGCTTTCAGCATTTTGGGCGGTAGTCGCAGCTTCTCATGGCCCGTTGCGATAGCCTAGGGAGAGTCCGCAGTGACATTTGCGTTTGTCGCATTGACGAATGCGTTAGGAGCAACTGTTGGTGCGGGACTGAGGATCGTCTGGCAAGTCGAGAACAGAGGCACTGAGGTGGAGAGGAGCGGAAACTTATTGGGCAGGTCCTTGGGGTCACCAAAGCCACCAAACGCATCCAGTTCGGCCGAGAGGCCAACGTCGATGTTGACACCAAGGTGGGCATCCTGAATACCACACACACCTCCGGCTGTATCTGCCGTGGCACCGAGATTGAGATTGAGGTCCGGTGCACCGAGGGAAAGGCCGGTGCCAACGGCCAGAGCGCCTCCGAACACATTGATATCGAGCTCCAGGTTGATACGAGGGCCAACACTCGCAGATACCGACACGCTTCCGCTGAGCTCGGGACCGACGGGCGTGAATATTGGCGTCCATCCGTGAATTGGCTTTTTGAACTGTCGCTGAAGTCCACTCTCGCAACGGCATTGTCGGGAACATCGAGTCTTGCACCGATTCTGAGTTGGGCTTCGGCGCTGATTTGGGAGATTGATGCTTGTCCAAGCACTCGAATGACGGGCCCAATATCCACAACTTTGGGTATTTGGATTCCGGCAAGAGGGATTACTGGCAGACTGATAGCGGCTGAACGTTCCTCGCCAATGGTACCGTCAACCTTGAACTGCAACGATCACGTTAGCCTTCGCTATGGACCAGTAGATTGAGACGGACACACGACGTACAGCAAGAACAGCATCCGCGCCAACTCCCGATGGTTGATCTGGCCAGAACCAGAGCCTTGGAAGAGCCCCTTGCCACCAAGCCACTTTGGTTTGCCGAGTTTGAAGTCGACATCGATATTCAAATTCAATTTGCCCCTAGTGCCGCATTCGCTACATTCAATGCTCGCGGTCAAGGCTGTGTTGTTGATCGGTTTGCTGAAGAGGTTTTTTCCACTGAATGATGAGCCCACGTCGATCGACTTTTGAACCGGAGCCAGGCGCTTTTGCAAGGTATCATTCGACTGCACAAGTCCCAACGTGTTGAGATGAAGTTTGCCCCGTGAGACGGCATCGCTCCAAGCGCTGGCTTGAGCTTCGACAGTGACCGTGAGACCGCGAATCTCACTTGCTTCGCCAGATATGGTTGCCGCGCAACGTTGTTGCAGGTGCCAGAAGAGAGTACAATGATGATCCTGCGTTTGCCATCATTGACCCATTTCCAGCCTTTTTTGGCAGCGTTGAAGCTTCTTCTGTTCTTGAACTTGAACTTGATGACATCGCCGTTACAGTTGACAGAAGTAAGCCAATTGCTGAATCGTCCTGGGAAAGGTAACGCTCAGCACTGTAGGCGACTGCTGTCAGGTTCGCGATAGCATTACGGCTGGAGTTGGTAGCAACCACGTCTGTCTCTACTTAGCGCCTCGCTCTTTGATCCAATTTCGAGTATACGCTGGACTCACCGTCGCCCCAAAACCAACTCTCTTCCATCTGCAAAGCCAAGTCCGACATATCCGAGGTCGCTCTTTTCATGATAGAATTATCGTGCTGGTAGACGTTGACGGCAGGCATTTCGACTAGTTCCCTCTTCGCCGGCCAGGACTCAGTCATGGTTGGCATGGCTTCATGCGGCATGGCATAGGAAGAGTTGGCTGCTTCCGCGGAAACAGTGCCACCAGTCATCTAGACCAGCAGCGCAGCTAAAGCCAGGCTTCTGCAAAACATGATGGTAACGAGAGAAAATGATGAAGGTTTGAGGTTATTGGTCAAGCTTTTTTTCATGGAAGCAATCTTGACGACGACTTATATATTTTTCTTGTCTTGCACAACGGGATCTGCACTCCCTCCAGGCTACTTCTCTCTGGTACTACGGTCGCCTGAGCTGAACGGCCATCCTAGGTGTATTTCATACACTTCCAGAGAAGGCAAATCAGACGAGCTATCGGGGTAGCGATGGAGTCGGCTCAGCCGCCACCTCTGTTTATCAGTACACCAGCAGTGACAAGGTCTATGGTAATGCGGCTGACTGTCAGATAACATGGCGCATATGCTCTCTTTTGTGGCTATAAGGCAATGTTGCTCGATACGGCGAACGAATACCGTCAGCTAACTGCCTAAGGCCGGCTAGATGAATGCAAGTCGCATACTCTGAGTCAGTTTGTTGGAGTAACGCCTGCTTCGCTGCACGTCAAGCCTCAAGGAAGCCAAGTGAAATCCTTCACACCGTTGACCACCATTCCCTTTCGAGTTCTTGGACAAACGGAAGAGTGGTACTAGTCGTGTCTTGCAATTCCATTCCTGGGATGGGATCGTTTTAGCCACTGATAAATGTTGTCAGTGAACAGCCGTCTCAGTGAACCTGTGTTGTAATTTGTTGTGATCCCACACATTAGAGGAGCTACGGTCCAGCAACCTTACCCTCTTCCGTCTTCATTCTCCAAGAACGAGACCTTCAGTATTTTAGTTCGGAGGCTTTCGATGGAGCTCGTACCAGAATGGCTGTCAATAATTCTCGTGAGTGCCGCGAGCTTCTCCGTGGCGTGGGATTTCGTTGTCGTTGCGATCATGGTGTTATCTGCCCAGTTGTTCATTAGACCATTGCTCTGAATGCGAAATGTCTATCCCAACGTACAGTAGAATTTGGGATGTTGATGTCGTGAGCGCAGCAGTGGGGTTCACTTTCGGATGCTTGTGTCAGAATGGTGATGCGTTATCGAGTTGGTATTGGGACACAACGATGCCTGCGGCGGCCTGGGTCCGGTATATTTATATCATCGTCATTTTTCCAACGGACGCTCTCAATTTGCGTGAAATGTATCATCGAGCGCACGATTCCCAGGAGGATTCAGGCAAAACATAGACAGCGTCGAAGGCTGTTGTCGCCGCTTCCATAGGGGCGACTCATCCCATCCAATTATTCGCGAAAAAGGTAGCGATTCAGTCAGAATTCTGACTGTCGTCCCTTTCGGATTTCTGTTTAGGATTGAGGCTGGTCTTGACTTGTGCTCCCATCCTTATCGGGGCTTCACATGCCCAAGGAACAGGAAGTTGTACCCAACCAAGTTGCCCTTTTCAGGTTTCTCAGCTCAGGCGTTCGAGCTACATCGCCATGACTTCCAACAATGGAGTGCGTGAGTGGACTGATCGGGGCGAACTGTTGTAAGTACTCTCCAATGGTCAACGCTCCCAATCGACGGCACCAACGTCAGAATCTGCTCGTGGGCGCAGAATCAGCTCATCGTCGAACATTAAATGCCAGGGGCTCACAGAACGCCACTGAGATTATGTGAGTTGTACGGAAGTGTGAGCAAAGTCAAAGAGGCAAGGCTGTATTCGGATGTATCGGTCTTTAGATACGACAAGCTGATAGCGCTCAAGGGCTCCCTATCCTCACTTACACTTATACGTCCGCCGCAAAAGGCTTGAGCGCTTGCTGACATTGTTGCAGAGAATGCTTGCCGACCAGCCAGCCACGCAACGTTAGCTTGCTCGCCTGCTCCGAGTCATCACGCACCTCACCTGTCCATGGTAGTTCATCTTGTTCACCGCAAGCGTGCTGACCACAGATAAATCATCATCAACGATAGGACATCTGGACATGTGCATGATGCTGAACATCTATCCATGCCTCATCACGTTCAAGATACTGAATCGTTTGCCAGAGAAGTGATTCTTGCGCAGAAACTGTTGAGCCCACAGGAACTTGTGGCAAACGTTGAACATTCAAACCTGGATTAAAAGACATCGATAAGCAGCTTGGCTGACATGCACCGACTGAGCGGTCATATCACAGCTGAAGCAAAAACTCAGGCAAGCAATGGTGGTATCGATCAGTCGTTCATCCTCTCAGCGTCGATACCAGCTCTCCGTTCGACTTTGCAGCTTCGATCACACCACACCCCACCTGCAAGCTGAATTGATGCATTTTGGATGCGTACCCTTTGAACAGCCAACAAATCACAGCGTGAAGAAGCATTTTCTTATTCGTTTCCGCAGCATGCTGTGTATGCACCTCTCGCTGGGGCTGAGTCTTGTCTTTGGAGCCAAGCTCACCTCTGATATGCTTGTCGCTCTTGGCATGTGCAGACCGCGAGTCGCTCGGATTCACACTGTCGATCCAAAGGAGGTTTCAGCATATTCTCTGCAATAGGTATCGACTGTTTACATCCAGACGATGACGGCAAGCAACTCTGCTCGGCATCAGAACATCGCCCGAGCTGTCAATGAGCAAGTGTCATCACTTCATGTCTTGCTATACTCCACCATGCTCAGGACATTAACGTTGTGGCACAGCTCGCTCTTGCGTAAGACCTGAAGAACCTCTATAGATGTATCCATCTAGGCCACCGTTAACAAGTGTGTCGACTCACGTCAACTTGAAGGATTGCACTCCGACCCGGTCCAAGCCCCCCTCCAACTCCACCTTCATGCTTCAAAACCTCAGCTCCGTCACTGCTCCCTTTTACCGTCCTGATTTTAGAATTTGGTACCAGTCAAGTCTTTCTTGCAACAGCAAAACTTTCTAATATCCTTCCAACCCCAGAAGATCCATCATCACGCGTCACGAGATCATGCCGGAAGACCAAGAGGGCCATGGACAGACAAGGGTGCACTGGCGAGCGCCGCTGGTCATTGTCTTGTCTTTTGTCTTCGCTGTCTTGCTTGCCTCTTGCCACCACATCTTCTATTCTCTTCTCGATCATACAGAAGTGAGAGACACTGTTGTGATTCAACAGATGATCCTCGCAGCGGGTACTGCACTCGCTTTCTTGGTCAGAGCCTGTCTCCTAATCGGTCTCGGGGTCACTTACTGCCAGGTTTTCTGGTGGTCTGTCCGTCGGAGCCCGCTTGAGCTATCGTCGCTGGACTCCCTAGGTGGCTTGTCAAATTCTATGATCGAGATGCGCAACTACCGCGCCCTTCTTGCTTGTCCGGCTCTGGCAGCACTAGCCGCATTGATGTGGTTGCTACCGCTTGCGGCCATCTTCCCTCCTGCAACACTGTCAGTCGGCACAGCCCCAACAACTCTGACGGAATTTTTCGTCCCTTTCACTCCGGACTACCATGGAGAGGCCCTTGCCAAGTCCTCAAACCGCCACGTCATGCATGTGATCAGTGAGATCACGATGTCCAGGTGGTACTTCTCGTGGTACGGGTACCCGACGACCCAGCTTCTCAAGACAACGCTGGCCTCTGCCTATCAAGGCTCGATCCTGGAGACTCAATTGGATGACGCCAATGCCACATATGTGGCTCAGTTCCATGGCCCGTCTGTGAAGTGTCAGTCAATGTCGCCAAACATACTTCAAGGCTTTCAAGAGTCACTGGGCTGCGATCCACGGCCAGGCAACCCTGCTGACGATGACTGGTGTCTTTACAATCAATCCGAACCCAGGACAACTCGAAACCGAATCATCTTTACCTACATGTCATGGCTTCCAAGTAGCGACAGCGCGGTTCCCTTCCACGAAGGTAATGTCACGAACGCTAAGCTTCCACCGGAAGCAATGCGATTTGGCAGCTTTCAGAACGGTCCAGCCTCCATGTTCGTTGCAAGCAGGATCAAACTTGGTGGGGACGAATGGAACGTGCTGAACTGCTCCTTTTACAATGCCACCTTCACGGCCAACTTCTCTTCGGACGGAGGGAAACGCACAACGCCGTTCATTAAGGATGTCCAGGTGCTGGGTCCAGTCGTTGCTTCCATATCAGATCCTGGATGGACAGAAGACACCCCACTCCATCCGAAGAACGCAGTCGTCTTCAGTTACATGGCTCTGATGCAATGTCTTTGCAGAGTGACGTTCGGCACCATAGTCTTGCCCGTGACGAACGAGACGTCCCTCATCAACGAAGGCAAGATTCAGCAGCCTGACGTCCTTGTCACTGGACTTGGTCTTTCGCGTGAGCTGGCCTATATGAGACGATCGTCCCTGCAGATGGCACCAGTCAACAGTAGCAATTGGATCTTCCCGGAGAATCAGCCACAGTACCCATCTGATGTGCCCGCAGACAGCCGATTCAGCGAAGCCTGGCCTGCATCTGATTTCTACTCGTCATCTTTTGGAACACCGCTCCAGTCGGCAATTCAAGAGCTGTTCGACAACATGACCTTATCACTCTTCAGCAATCCAAGCTTCCTCGCGAGGGATACCAGTCCCGTCAACATGACGACGACAAAGCTTCAGAACATCTACGTCTACTCTTCAAGTCGACTCGTCGTCTCTTATGTTATCGCGCTCGTCTTGACTCTGCTCTCATACATTTGCGGTCTCCTAGCCATCCGCTACAACGGAGCCAGCTACAGCAGCAGGATCTCGACGTTCCTCCGTGTGGCCATGCAGCACGATCTCTACAATCTCATCCCGGCTGACGAACAAAGGGGAGCGGATCCGTTGCCCAGGTCTATCGCGAAAGCAAGACTTGGTCTGCAAGATGTAGCACCTGATTCTCCGCGTCCGCAGACTCCAGTCCCAAAGTTGCAAGCTCGAGGTACGATTTGAAGGACGCATGATAGGAGATGTTATAGCGACGCCGGATGCGATCTTGTCGGTAGTGTGAATTGTCGTGATATTGTGGGATGTAATATGGACGGATACGGTGGCTTCCAAATCAAAGATCGAGTACGATTTCCACCCGCCACGCAGCCGCGATTAGTTCCTCTCTACGAACCTGAGAAGAGCTTCAACAAACCCCTCCGGATTCTCTTCAGCAAGGTAATGCGCAGCACCCTCAACAATACTAACGTCGACCTTTTCCTCCTCCGAAACTTCAAGCGCCATCTCCCTCGCCTCCTCTCGATGCTTACTATGCTCGCCGCTCAACACAAGACTAGGTACCTTACACTTTCCCTTACTCTTCACCCACTCGCGATTCTCGGTGGCGTCCGTCTCGAACGCCTTATACACGCCAAACGCACATCTCAACGCCCCGGGCCGCGCATAGGTAGCAGCGTAAAAGTCGACATCTGCATCCTCGAACGCCGAGAGGTTGTATGTGATCTTGTGCAAGAAGTGACTGACGTATGCCTTCTCGCGTCCTGACACGAGCGCTTCGGGCAGGTCGGGTACAGAGTGGAAGATGAAATGGATTGCTGCACTGCGTTGTCGGTTCGGTCGCGTACATAAGTGGCAGTACCGGGCAGTGGACACTCGCCCCAGCAAACACTGCGCACGCGGTCTGGGTGTCTGCTGGCGAGTGCGAAGGCTATCATGCCGCCGATGTCGTGGTCGATGATGTGTACGGGCTCCGTTATTTTGATTTTGTCTAGAAGGGCGAGCATGTCTTTTGCCATGGTTGTCTTGCGGAAGTCCTGTGGAGATGTGCTTGACTGGCCGGCGCCGCGGTAGTCGGGAGCAATGCAACGGTAGCCTGCTTTGGCGAGTTGTGGGAGTGCATGGCGGTACTGGTGTGATGTCTGCGGGAAGCCGTGGATGAGCAGGATGATTCCCTTTTGATGTCGGTCGTCCGCTGAGGCTGGGTGGTCCTGGTAGGCAATTTTGAATGTACCTGAGTTGGAGTCCTCGATTTCGATGGCGCGGTAGGAATGCGACATTGTCGAGATGAAATGTTTTGAGAGCTTTCGATATTTGGATGTTCCGAATCGATTCTGTTCCAAAAATGAGGATTCGAGAAAGATACAAAGTCCACATGCCACCTTTGCCTGCTCGAGTCATCCTCGCCATCTTTATCCTCTGGTCCTGGTATGTCGAGCGTCATAGTTTGCAGCTCTTGGTATGACGCTCGTGCTTTGTAATATAGCAGCGTCACCGATCCCTAGAATAAGAGCATGAGTGTATGGTAGATGAAGGTATCTTCCAGAGAATTTCAATCATTATATCTTCCTTTTCACGGTCGCATCGCTATTTTCAGTTCCAGTTACGACCCGAAAGACAGGACAGTATCTGACCAACACTAAACACCATCCCATATCCAGATTTCAAAGCCGCATCTTCAGAATTCCATGCCAGAAGACCACCATCTGATCATCTGAAATCGAGCGTCATAACATGTGCAGTGACGCTGTGTCGGTGCAAGAAAGAGAGCAGCAACAGTAACCCGGTACACCCCTCCTGCATATAGTCACTACTGTACGGATGTGCAGCTAGCGTTGGGAGTGGCTTGGTGGAAGGAGTCACGCAGACAGCAACAGCGCCGGCCTTTGTGCCTATCTGCGAGATCCGTCTGCCGAGCTTTCGGAGGTTTTATCTTGATGAAGTGCTTGCGTGGGGAGATGGAGATGTCATTCGAACAGAGACAGGGGCTGGGAAACCGGAGAGCTCCTATGCCTTGCATGTCGCAGGGCTCCGTATCATTGCGCGTTTGTGGAATTCGGTTGAAGGTATTCCAAGAATAGACCAAGTCGACCAAGTCTAGAATTGTTTCTTTTCTTCTCCAAGATGAGCATCAGACGATCGCGTCCCCACCTCCACGATAACTCCGTAGTCGGTGGGCCAGTGGTGACATTTAGCGCACAAAGTCGGCGACTCCCACGCGATCCAGACGTATCGATGATGTAGTTCAAGCTGCCACCAAAGGAAAATGTCCGTCATGTGATGGCCCGCGGCCAGTACACTAGGCGCGAAGGCGGGCTCCTTGACAAGATCTTCTTGAATCTTCAATACCGCAGGCAAAGTGAGACATTGTCGTCACGCTTCTTTCTGTTTTCCTTTATCTTATTAGTCTTTCTTTTTTCGAATCGCAAGCCAAGATGATGTAGCAAAAGAAAATAGAAGCCTACCAAAAGGAAGACCTGCACAAATCCATCACGCCATCCACGAACTGCCAATTCTCAACGGAAGACTCGAGAGAAAACTAAAATTGCAGTAATGGAAAACCACCGCACTCACCACCCACGCCGAAGCATGAGAGAACCGCCTCTCAGGCCTCACGCGCCCAAAGGCCCAGACGAACGCCAATCGCTCTTATCATTCTATCAGAGATACTCCTACCGCGACGGACCACACGACACCAATGTACGCGGCAATATCCCACCACCCCACGAGCCCAATCGCCTGGAAAGGGCGCAGGAATATCTAACATCCGACATATCGACGCGATGGGCGGATCTGGTGCTTATGGTCTGTTTCTTGATTTCTGGACTAGTGGATAGCGGGGCATACAATGCGTATTCATGCTTTGTTTCAATGCAGGTGAGATACCCTTACTGTTCCTTTTCTAAGAAACAGAACAGAAACCAAGGTCATTTTGAAAATAAAATTCATAAAACTTACAACTTCCCTTCAGACAGGCAACACGATCTTCCTCGCCCTCGGCGTCAACTCCCTCCCCATGCGCACGCCCTCTCTAGCCTGGACGAAATCCCTCACGGCGATCCTCAGCTTCCTGCTAGGCGCAGGCCTCATCTCCGCCTTCCACCGACACTTCGGCGCGCGCAAACGCTGGGTCCTCGCCGCGTCGTTCGTCTTCCAAACGCTCGTGACGGTCGCCGCCGCGATGCTCGTGAGCCACAGCCGCACGAGCGAGTCGCCTGCGAAACCGGGCGAGCCGTCTGCGTCTTCGCTGCTGGGCGTGCCGGACGACATTGGCTTTCCGACGCTGGACTTGGTGCCGATTGGACTGTTGAGTTTCCAGGCGGCGGGGAAGGTGGTGGCGAGCAGGGTTTTGGGGTTGAATGCTTTGCCGGCGGTGGTGTTGACGACGCTGTATAACGATCTGGCGTCTGATCCGGCGCTGTTCACGGCGGGGTTGGCAGGAAATGTGCAGCGGAATAGAAGGGTTGGGGGCTTGGTGTCTTATGTTTTTGGGTCGTTGATTGGAGGTGCGTTTGCGAGGAGTTCGGTGGGGTTTGCGGGCGCGTTGTGGTTTACGGTTGGGTTGAAGGCTTGTATTGTGGGAGCTTGGTTGTTGTGGAGGGAGGAGAGGAAGGAAGAGGAAGGGGAGGGTAGGAAAGGACTGGCGGGTTATATACGTATAGCTAATTACAATGACCGCATGCTTTTGCTTTCATTGACCATGAAGACAATTTCAAACTGGTTCTAGTGACTTTGACCACGAGCTTGCCACGAGTCCTACCAGTCTTCAGCCTCTCGTAAGCCTTGCTTGCATCTTCCAAGCTGAATTCCTCCTCAATGACGGTCTTGATTTTCCCCTCAGCCAACCACTTAGCAAGCTCGGCATAGTGCACAGCATTTGAATCAGCCATGACAAACTTGAATTGTCTCTGACCGCCACCGAGCGCCTTGGGCCAGAGGAAAATGCTCAAGATATTCTTGACGACCGAAAGCTCCGCGGATCCAGCAATAGTGACATAAGCTGCCTCAGGCTTGAGGTACTTGTGGCTGGCCCAATAGAGGCCTGCATCGTTGAAAACGTTGTCGGCAAGCAGATCGAATTGCTGGCCGCTGCGTGTGAGGGTCTCAACAACATTCTGCGTGCGGTAGTCGATGACCTCGTCGGCGCCGAGGGATTTGCAGAGCTCGACGTTGGCGCCGGAGCAGGATGTTGTCACGTGGCAGCCAAGGATTTTGGCAATTTGGATCTGGTAGGTGCCGACGCCGCCGCTGCCGCCGTTGATGAAGACCTTGGAGCCAGACTTGACGAAAGGCGCGAGAGTCTGATACGCCGTTAAGCCGGCTACACCGATAGTGGCTGCGTCTCTGGGCTGGACTCCATTGGGAATCGGCAGGCAGGATTCCTTGCCAACGACGATGTATTCACCGAGAGAGCCAAAGACTGGCGGTTCGGTTTTTCCGAAGACGGGCTCACCGGGCTTGAGGTGAGGTAGAGTGCTTTCAACGACGGTGCCAGCAAAGTCCAGGCCGGGGATGCCTTTGGAGAAGATGAAGCGGCCAAAGAGAGGCAGTTCTGGAACCTTGAAGTCGACGGGGTTGAGTGCAGCGTAGGAGACTCTGACAAGGGTGTGATCTTTGGGCAGACTCGTCGCGTTTTTTGGAATCGGCCATGAGTCGGTGGCCTTGAGGTTCTTGGGCAGGCCGCCTGCGGAACTCTCGTAGGCGGCGGCTTTCATGGTGTTGCCTAGTTTTGAGGCCATTGCCCTGGATTTCGAGGATGATGTGTAGGTTTCGGTGATATGGATGATTTTGTGAATTATATTAGACGTTTATTTTGTATGTTGATCTGGCAAACGGGTTTGGCGGGCGATTGCGACATGATATAAGAGACGGCAATACATTGAGCTATACCTCATTGGGAGACTTGAAGGTGGGGCTGCAGTTGAAATGACTTTGGCGATGCGCCATATCGTAAGCGATCTGAACCGGACATAACAAGGCCGGCGCTTCCACTCGCATCAGTAGATGGACCGGGAAATGCAGGAACCCCGAGCTGTCACGAATGCTTATTCTTCCTTTCAGTGGCCAAGTCATTACAAACGCAAGAACAGCAAGAAGACAACGTGCCCCGGACTCGGGCTTCACTCACTGCCCGAGATCATGAAACTCAAGTGAAACAACAGTATACAACTTCTATCTACTTTACAAACTGACAAACGGAAATATGCAACCGCGCAACAACACTACTTGAGCTCCGTAAGCTCCTCTTCCAGCATCAACTGGAAGCTGAACGGCTCGAACGCCACACCCTCTCCGATAAAGTGCTTGCTCATGGCCTCGACCCAGTGCAGACGCAGCGAGTGAAGCATGGCGCTGGTGCCCTCCATGACGACCAAGACGGCAACGGTGAGGAAGAACCACATGGTAAAGAAGACGAAAATAGCAACAATACCGGAGGCACCGGTCATGCTGAAGGCGTTGGCCAGAGTCATGGACCAAAGCACGATGGAGAGCTGTTGGTGAGCAAGTGACAGAGCCCAGAGACGGAGGTAAGAGGCGGTGTGGGAAACACAGTTAAGGCAGAACTCTGTCGAAAACGTTAGCAAGATGTCTGTCATGTATCCGAAGGAGTGTTTGATTACCGATGGTGTGGATGACCTGGTGAATCATGACCTCGCCAAATTCAAACTCCTCATGCTCGTCATCAAGGTCTTGGGAAATCATGGCGTGTCCGTCCATCTCAGATTCAGTAGACGGCCTGCCGTTCGCATGAGATCCGTGGCCGCCTTCCTCGTCATCATCGTCATCCAGAGCCGAGACGCGAGTGTTCTCGCCAATGCCACGGTAACCCTGAGCGCGAGCGCGGTTGTGTTCCCAGCGAAGGTAGAAAGGCTTGAGGAAAAGCAGGATGGGCACCTGGGCGACCGCAAGCAAGAGGAGAACAACCTGGACGAATCCTTGGCCAGAGTAAAGCTGCTCCTCGACGGTACCCGGAGACAAGAACATGTAAATCAACATGTTGAGGAGACCGGGCGGCTGCTGTCCGATGGCATACCAGTCGATGCTCCACTTGTAAACAATGCAGAAAACGAGGTAACCGAAGATGGACTGGAAGAAAATCATGCCGGGAATGAAGTTGCCCCAAATGTCAATGGGCGACTTGAAGTGGCGAGCGTTGATGTAAGAGAAGCAAAGGTTGTAGGTCATGTGGGCCCAACCCATGATGATTGACAGCTTCATCTTGTAGGAGTTGGAAAAGAGAAGATCGTTCTCAGTGTCGTGCCAGCGCCAGTCCAGACCGAAGGGATAAGTGTAGCCTTCAACACGAGTCGCGGTGATTTGTCCGTCCTTCTCAGGATCGTAGCCCTCAGGGAAGTTCCACTCCCACATAGAGGGGAACAGGGAGAGCTCCTTCGAGAAGATATCGCAGTAAATCAGACCAGTGTACATGGAGAAAATACCCATCATGAGCATGATGTAGCGTCCGTAGAAGGCCATGCCAAAGAGTTCATCCTGCTTGCCGCGCTGCAGGGGCTTCTCCCAGTAGATCATGGCGACGGCAGCCAAAGTCATGATGAAACCGTGGCCCAGATCACCGAACATGACAGCGAACAGGAAAGGGAAAGTGACGATGGAAGGCAGACCCGGATTGACTTCGGTGTACTTGGCGGTACCGTAGGCGTCGATGATAGTCTGGAATCCGAGCGTGAACTTGTTCGTCTTGTTGTAGGTCGGTGGCGTCTTTGACGTCTTGATCTGGTTGACAATAGTCGGCACGCTCAGGCCGGCACGGTCGTTGACATCTTGCAGGGTGGACTTGATCAAACCCAAAGAGTTGGTCGGGCACCAGGCCTCGGCGACCAAAGTCTTGCGCGCAGGATCGTAGCTGAAGCGGTTCAAAGTCTGGTAGACTCCCTTCTCCTTCTTTGTGACAATCATCCAAGCGGCGAGAGAGCGTCCGATCTGGTTGAGCTCAGCATCCAGGGTGCGCTTGGTGTTGCCCAAGACGTTGGAGAGATCCTGAAGACGGTTGTTGACCTCGTGAAGTTGATCCCTGCGGAGCTCGCTGTTCTCGTCGACATTGTAGATGCTGGCACCCAAGCTTTCCGAGATCTTGCGGATCTTGGCGATGATCTCCTTGCCGTGGGCGAAGATAACAAACACGTTCTTGTGGACCTCCTCGTTCTTCTCAGGGTCGACAATAGGGTCGGGGATCTCGCTCTGGTTCATGTACAAGTTGCCACGAAGCGTGCGCCAGAGGATGCGCTCAAACGCGCCCATTCTCTCCCTGGGAATGACACCAGCGACGAAGCCGATGTTCATCACGCTGAAGCTCTGCTGTTGAGGGGCATCCGCGTTTCCGTTGGCCTGCTCGACGTCACGCAGCAGAGGTGCATCATCCGAAGAATCGATGCTCTGCCTGATCTCTTCAGTCTGTCCTCTTGCGCGGTCGAAGAAACCGCCAGCTTCACGCAGCACCCAGCGCCACTCGGTGAGTTCCGTCTCACGCTTCTTAAGGGTTTCGTAGCTCTCGTTCAAGCCGTGGATGCGCGTCTCGAGGCTCTGGCTGCGGTCGGCGAGTTCGTCGATCTCGGAGGAAGAAGGCGCGGCCATGTTGTCGGTGAAGTCGTAGATGGGGCGCATGCCGATGCCGTTGCGCTCGATTTGCTGGCGGAAGTAGTTGAGCTGACGCTCGACATTGTCGAGGCGGCGAATCTCCTGGGTGAAGGTGCGCTGGAAAGCGGTCGTGTCGGGGTTCAGCTGCACTCTGTCAGTATCTTTGCGCCATCTTTTTGCTTCCTCAGAATCTTACGTCTCTGAACTGCATGACACCCAGCTCTCCAAGGGCCGAAACGACCTCGCGGCCAATCTCGTTGGCCACGTAGAGCTGGGTCAGCGTCATGTCCGCCGAGCGGAAGAGCGAATCTTGTGAGGCAGCCATCTTGCCGTTTCCTCTCGAGAGTATGCCTGAGAGGCGGTTGGCAGATGGTGAAGTGATGGTGAGGGTGGTGGTTTGTTGACAGCTCTACCTTCGCAGCGTGCACGTCGAGGCAGCGAAGTCGAGCTGCGAGGAGAGAGGAGTGGCTGTGCCGAGAAAAAGCCGGGAAGCTCCAGTCCGCGAACTGTCTCAAGACGTCACGAGAAACGGCTCGCATCGCTGGAGTGGAATTGAACACGCGCATGCATACATGTATACAGCTACAGAACGATATCAAAGACATGCCTGCATTCTTCAATTGGATGGTATTGTCTTCACGATCTTTCTGCTATGCGATTCACACGCCACCAACGCAAGCCATTCGATTGGTCCGCTTTGTTCATTCGTCCGCTACGGCAAAAACGAAACGATCACAGAAACTACCTTCATGCACCCTACCAGATCTCGATTTTGAGACCATTGATTGGCGAGATCATGACCAGTATAACATCTTGCCCAGCAAAAGTGAAAGCCAATGCCCTAAGACGGAGTCGAACCGGCGACCTCGTCATTACTAGTGACGCGCTCTACCAACTGAGCTATCAGGGCTGGGATAAGACTGCTTGTTTTCTACATGTATATAAATGTTGGCATTCATTGAGCCGTTGGGATCAAGAGCTATTGAGCCTGACGAGATCAATACGCAGTTGAGATTATTAGGAGGCGTGGTGCTTGAATACCAGTTCAGCCAAATAATCAGACAAAGGCAGTCGGTACCAGATGGGTAGAACGATCGGCAGATGTAGAAAGGACCAGAATCGGAGGATAAAGTGGAAGGAATAGAGCCACTCATTCCAGGTGTGCTTGCATTAAATTTCATCTAAGCTTGATAAGCCGTCTCGACCCTCGTACTGACCGTCTTCCGAATAATCATCTGATCGCTCGCATCACTCCCCCTAGTACGACTGGTCGAGCTGCCCTTCTTGCCCGGGGGCGAAGGGTTCCTCATCTTGAAAGAATACGTTGAGCCTTCAGGTCTCAAAGCTGGATTGCCGCCCTCGACCGTCAAATGATTTCTGCCTCTTCCCGTGCGGGCATCCATGCGGGACTGCCGGGACTGTTCGCTCAGGGACTCGAGAGCGTACTGTGCTACTTCTGGGCCGTCCATGGCGCCCCAGCGCGTGTTGAGGGACTTCACAAAGGTTCCGAGGGTTGGGAAGGTGGCTGACATGATGGCGTAATTTGTTTCGACGTTCAGCCAGATGGAAGGCAAGACTGCCTCGACCGGGTCGAAAGGCGGAGGGGCAGTGGCCCAGTGAGCCGCGGTTGAGACGTGTAAAGCCGCTGCGACTGGTAAGAGAATTCTGGAGGCAAAGGCCACGAGGATTGCGATTTTGTAGCTTCGCTTGGTGTGAACGCCGTATAGAATCCATATCGGAATGACGAAAATCATCAGCTCCAGGATTGTGTCTGTGACTGCAATACTAATCCAGCGAGCGCTCTGATGGCATCGTCAGCGACAGATCCAGCTTGAGAAGAGGCAACGATACCTACATAGTTGTAGCAATGTCTACCATGCAGCATCCATGGGTGGCTATTCCCACACCGTGTCGCGATCAAGGCAACGACCACGACCATCCAAACTGCGCATACCCCAACCATGGCATAGCAGGCTGCCCTTTGTGGACGAAGCGGTGTAATTCGAAGATGAAAGAACAGTATGGCAGCCTTCGAAACAGCATTTGCGCACAAGCTTATCATTGTGACTCCGTACATGTACTTTCGGTTGTTAGCGAATTGATTCTATATTACTGCTCGTTCTTTTAGACTTGCCTTCTCGACCAAGTGTATCGTAGACGCGGGTACTATCAGGAGCGATTTGCCGAACCCACGAGACACTGCGACGCACATTATGAGGGTTTGGACCACGCCGATCACCTACGGCATGTTAGTTTGAATACTTCGATAGGTGTTGCGTCTGACATGTATACCGTCGCGAGCCCACAAGACAAGTCATCCAGTCCAAGTGACGATCGATTCATCCATCTGTTGTAAAGCCTAATGATAAAGCAAAGCAGAGTCCAAGTCATCAGTATACAGCCGACGACGATGATGATGCCGCCATGGTCGTCTGGAGTTATCGTGAAGTTCCTCGGGCCTTCGTCTTCGTCCAGAAGCGACATTTGTGAGTCTTGCTACGATTTTCGGAAGTCGTGCGAAGTGCGGTCATTATCAGAGTAGAAGATTAGGTGCGAGAAGGAATAGATGAACTCCAACATCGCCGAGACTCTTGACACTTGACAAGACACAGGTACGCCCTCCAACCGAGGCGTGAGAGTGGTAAGCATTGACGGACATGGGAGGGTGGGCTACAAAGCTTGTTGGCAGCGCAGACGAGTTTCGCAAAGCATGGTCAGGCGCATGTGTTCGAACGACTGCTACGAGAAGCCCGACAAAGAGAGTCAAGGTGTCTCTGTGCACAGCATGCGAGCACCACAGACGTAGTGCGTGTCGAGTCTACTCCAAGGGCGAGGTCGAGGAGTCGGAACATTCCTTTCAACGAAAGCCTATTGCGAGCCTGTGAAGTTGACCAATATTTCTGGGCTGCGATAAGCAATTGCGACAGCAGCTTATGGCAGCCCCTCGCAATAACAGGTCATTCCTGACAGGGTCGCCGGCGCTCGAGCACTTAAGCTTGATGAAAGGTGTGGGAGAGGCGCCATCCTCCCGCACTGATTATTGACAGGGCCACTATCACACTTGATTCGGCTTTGGCTCCTGCAGATGTGATCAGGAGGCCTGGCGAGCTGCATGCAGACGCTGATCTCTGCGTTGTGCGTGGCTGCGAGATTCCCCGGTACTGATGAAAGGCAACCTGCGTGTGTCCGCGAGTCCGGATGGCGCCGGTGTAGCAAACGGGTGCCATCCTGGCAGAGGCATCTGCGCGACGGTATCAAATACACGGTAGGAGTGCTGACGCTCACGTTGGATGATTTTGTCCAGGTACGAAGACGTACGCAGATTCGCGGCGTTGTTGTGGTGTCGCGGCGAGAAGAGCCGACGATCGAAGCAGGGAGGACAGCGAGCTTCACCCACACACACCCATCAATCAGCGGCGGGCGTAAGCCTGACCCGAAAGCTACACCATCTGCAGCCTTCCGAATCCTCACTCGCACAACACGCCATGCGGCACAAGCTCGCCTGTGAATTGATTTGACTCCTCAGGATCAGAGGGGGCTCAAAGAGCTGACTTCAATGGCTTCAGTGTGCTGAAACAAAAGCAGCCAATCCTCATGGCTTTCCAACATCTGACTCCTTCTAGATCGCCTATCCGTCTGGTTGTCTGGTATGAGCTTCTTTGATGAGCCAGGTGTAAGCCCATCTCGAGCATCTCCGTACCAAAGAGGAGAGACCCGCACACGTTCTGGCTGGTCTTACAGACGTGATGTCCACGATCCAAAGATCTCATCTAGCGCCGTTCGACGCCCACGTGTAGAGCTCGTGAGATCAGCGTTGCCTCTGTTCCTTTGTCCTCTGCTTCTTCACACTTCTTCAGGTTGCATCTATAAATCTTTGTTCGCGCTCGATAACGACCTCTCTACGACTGCCATAGCAAGCTGAAGTTCATCGCCTTTTATCATGGCGAAAAGTCAATATGACATCGACCTTGATTTGGTTCCGGAGGACTCTCCCATGTCCTACAAGACAGGCACAACAATCGATCAACATGACATGCGACGCGTTGGCAAGACGCAAGAGTTGAGAGTGCGCGATCATTCTTGTTCGATGTTATCCTTCGGCAGCACGACAGGCTAATAGACGTCCTACAGAGAAACTTCAAATTGATATCCGTGCTTGGCTTCACGGCGGTGTTGATGTGCACATGGGAGGCAATTCTTTTGTATGTTTAGGAACGCAACTTGTTGGGATGATACTGACGTTGATTTTAGCACCGCAAGCTATATTCTCCCGAACGGAGGCTTAGCAGGCATGGTTTGGATGTATCTGGTGTCGCTCTTCGGGTTCTCATTTGCGATTCTATCAATGGCTGAAATGGCAAGCATGTACGTTCCACAAAGCGACATTTTGTCTTCATCTTGCCCTTACTAACCCAATTCAGGGCACCAACGTCAGGTGGACAATATCGGTAAGGTAGATTAGTCTGCAGTATTCGAATACCGCTGACAGCTCCCTAGTATGTTGCCTTGCAATCCCACTTCAACAGCTATCGCTTCAAAAACATTAGAGACCTTTTTTATCCTCCCAACCACTGACATCTCAATGTAACAGATTGGGTCTCCGAGTTCTCGCCTGCGCGAGCTCAAAAGTTCCTCTCCTACATCACCGGCTGGCTCTGCGTTCTCGGCTGGCAAGTTAACATTTCCTCCGGCTCCTACCTGGTAGCCACGCAGATTCAGGGAATAATCGCTCTCAACGACGAGAACTACGTCTCTCAGCCATGTAAGAACAGTCCTACGCCCACCAAGTCTTCACCTCCACTGACATCTCCCTTAGGGCACGCAACCCTCATGATCATCGCCGTAGCAGCCGTTGCGATCCTCTTCAACACTTTCTTCGCGAAGAAGCTTCCCTTGATCGAGGGTGTGATCCTCATCATCCACGTCTTCGGCTTCTTCGGCATTCTCGTCCCCCTCTGGGCTCTCTCTCCCCGCCAGACGCCCGAAGCGGTGTTCACCCAATTCACCAACGCCAACGGCTGGCCCTCTCAAGGCCTGGCCTGCTTAGTCGGCATCATAGGCCCCATTTACTCGCTCATCGGTCCCGACTCAGCAGTCCACATGGCTGAAGAGATCCGCGATGCCAGCCGCGTCCTGCCCCTAGGAATGATGTGGACTCTTATCCTCAACGGTCTGACCGGGTTTGTGATGGTGATCACCTTCGCCTTCTGCATTGTCGATTTGGACGAGGCCATCACGCCCAAGTACTCGTACGCGTACATCGACGTCTTCTACAACGCCACCAGGAACAAGGCCGGCGCCACCGTCATGGCCTGCCTTATCATCTTGATGTGCTTGTGCAGCACGATCAGCAACGTCGCAACGGCGTCTCGTCAGATGTTTGCTTTCGCGCGAGACCGCGGCATGCCATTTAGCAACTTTCTCTGCCAGTGTGTATCAATATGGACCTCACCCCAAAAAACAAAACTGAACCGACTGACTATTATGCAGCGTCCGCGCCGGCTGGGACATCCCGCTCAACGCCGTGCTAGTATCTTTCGTGATAACCTGCCTCCTCTCCCTAATCAACCTAGGCAGCAGCGTAGCCTTCAACGCCATCGTCTCGCTCACCGTCGGCGCCATCCTGAGCTCCTACATCATCTCGATCTCCTGCGTCGCACTGCGCAAGATGCGCGGACAGCCCCTTCCTCGTGCGAGATGGAATCTCGGACGTGCGGGCCTGCCGTGTAACATCATCGCGGTTTTGTTTCTGCTGTTGGTGTATTGCTTCTCTTTCTTCCCTTTGGCGACGCCGGTTCAGCCGATGAGTATGAATTGGAGCTCACTAATTTACGGAGCGGTGGTTCTGTTCTCGATTGTGTATTATTTCGTCTTTGGGAGGCATGCTTATCAGGGACCGGTGGTGTTGGTGAATAAGGATTATTGAGAGAGGATACTTGTCAGCATAGAGTCAAACTGAATACTTGGATTCACAACAGTATCGAAAGATCTCTCAAACAGGTCTTTTGTCTCCATGGTCCGGTTGGATTGAAAGCTTTTATGTCTTAATCAATGAAAAAGCTGGCAACCGCAAGCGAGTGCCGGCCAGTGTGTCTTACAGAACAAGTTTGAGTATATATACACGTATCTGAGCTATTGATGTCATCTCCAGATGGCATCACACATTCATCCATGATCCCCCAAGCAAATTCACCAATACATGGTGACCTCGAGAGCAATTTTTTTTCTTCCTCCGCCTCAATCGACAAAGTTAAAATCATCAGTTCCGAGCCACTCCATCAGCATTTCGGGCCCTGTACCAGAGTCCTGTGTCGCTCCTCCGAGGACTCCAGCGGTACTTGCGCTGTCCTTGGGTTGGGGAGCTTCAACAGGTCCAGGAGTTTCGAAGACTGAATTCTCGGGAACATTGACGGCCCAATAGTCATCAGTAAGGTCCTCCTGCTGACCGGACCGACCGAAGTCGAACGCAAGAGAATCATTTGACGCTTCAACAAAAGGCTTTGAAGTGTTGCCTGCTATACCGGCTTCTGGGCCCTCTGCCTTTCTTGGAGAACAATTCATCAATTCAACGCTGGACGGTGAGCCAGGTCTGGCTGCTGGAGGTCCGCCATTCAAGAACTCCAGCCCACTGTCCATGTTGAAGCCACTGAATTTTGATGGGGACGATACGAGATCTCTCTCAAACGGTGAGATCATCTTGGGTCGCTTGAGCGGGCCACCATATCTTGAAGAAGCAGCATTGTCGTTTTCGCTTTCGAATAATCCGCTCTGTGCCCCATGAGATCCAGTCAAGTCCAGGGTGTCGAAGTCATCGGAGGAGTACTGCTCCGCATTACGTGCAGCTTGTGCGTATTGGAGGTGTTTTGCGCTGATCTGATAGTGCAGGATGGTTCCTGAGCCAAAGTCCTTGTTGAGTGGATCCGAGGGCAAATAGTGATAAGTAGGGTTGGCCCGGCTCATTTCAGACGCCTTGGATGACTTTATCGTTGCTACAAGCTCGGATCTTTGAGCCTGTGTAGAAGATGTTTGAGCTGAAGCCTTGGTCTTCTTCTTGACCGGCAGATTGAGCTGTGTCTGCTTGACACCAGCAGACTCATCAGCATCCGGCTTGGATGCCTTTGGCCGTGGTTTCTTTTCCAGTCCTTTGTGCAGCATGTATGCTTGCATTTGTTCTTGTCTGTGCATTTGTGGTTGCATTCCATTTCCCGTTGTCGAGTTGTCGGTTCTTGCGCGTCGGAAGGTTCCAGGCCAGCGGTTGCCTTCTTCTGCTTCTTCCTCTTTGTTCGTGGGTTTTGGATGCAGCACCGTTTTCGAATTCATCGATGTTGTGGAATTTATCGAAAGCGGCATTCATGTCCGAGTCCCGCCATACTCATCAGACTCGGTCTCTGAGATCTTTCTTTTTGCCTTGGTCTTGCCTTGTTGTCTTGTTGGTCGGTGCATTCGAATCTTTGCTGTTGTTTCGTTGATGCTGTTCTGAAGATTTCGGTTTTGGGAAGAGATGTGGCGGTATGTTTGGTTTCAAGCGGGCTGTTTCGAGTGTCCCGGCTGTTGAAAGTTAGCTGTGGATCGAAATATGGGTTTGATTGACGAACCGATTGCATCGCACATCACATATGCTGTGATGACTTGTTTTGCATCTGTGAGTTTGGCGTTGAACGTGATTTCTTTGGCGATGTGTTTCGCACTGTGACGTCGTCAGTTTTGGTTTTAGTTTCAGACGACGTTTGTTCTTACCTTATGCGCCTGAATTGGGCCAAATTACCGCCTGTGACCTCCACCAGGAAGCAGATGTTGATTGCTTTTTTCTGGAAGGTTTCCGGTGCCTTGTCGTTCATGAAAGCAACTCTGCGCGGACTTTGATCGCCACATGCTGATTGGAGCGAACAATCTGTTGTTGTCAGTGTTGATCATTTTATCTCACTGAGGACGGGTGTCAACTCACGGGCTCTTTGCTATTTTCAGTGAGATGCGTAGCTTCGGAAATGCTTTCGCCTTCTTCTGCAATTGATGGCCAAAGGGAGGGTTGCGAGAATGAATCGCTTCCAACTTGTGTTCCTCGGTATTCGCGATATCGTCAATGGTCTTTAAGCCGGCAGCTACGAGTTTTCTGACGCTCGCGACGCCGATGCCCTCAAGCTGTTTCATGGTCAGGGGCGAGTCGTCCCAGACTTTAGCGCTGAGGCTACGCGCGAGAGCAAGCGCATTGTGGGCAGTGATGGCGTCTTTGATGCAAGTGGCAGTTAACGATGCACCTGATCAGCCTCTGCACATTCTGGAAAATGAGGCTTTTCGCTGACGTAATTCGCGCGTTGCTTGCTGTCTGCGCAGGGAATTCGATTTCTCCGAGCTGTGCTTGTATGACCAGTGATACTTTGTGTGCGGGAGCATCAAGGTTGACCTGTATCGGAAACTTGATGGCGTTGTCTGGTTGAGGGTCTTGTACGCGGCTTTTCGCCCGCACGGAAGCGTATGTCGCTGAATTCGCTTGCTTGAGCGATGCACGACAGGATCTCGGAAGTTTTGGATGCTCTCTGCAATCCAAGGAGACTCTTCATAGTCTTGAATTGTAGGTAGTACCTCGCCATGGCATCGCCGAATTCGGTGCATTGCAGCTTGGGCTGGCTTTTAATCAGCTTGTGCTTCTCCAGGAGGGTGATCGCTTCGTTGCAGATGGTGTCCAGACGCTCATCCAGATTGCCGCCGAAGGTGTGCCCTTGATTTTGTAATGTTCGGGGTTTGCTTGGAGTCGAACGTATAGAAATGTGCCGCATAGCCATTTCTTGGCCGTCGAGGCGCTGGTGATTGTCCCCAAACCGATCTCCGCGTTGAGATGATCGATCAGATTTTTGTGCAAGCAGCTTTCAAGAACCTCTTGGCCAGTAACCATCTTCTCATAATGCTGTTGCCTTTGCAACCGAGTGAGAATGACGGCAACGGCAGAGTTGTCAAACTGAGGTCTCCCAGCTCGACCGAGCATTTGCATCACTTCGAGGTCTGAGTACTCCTTGCAACCGCCTGATCCACCCTTGCCTTGATACGATGCGGTGTGTTTGATGATCACCATGTGGCATGGTAGGTTCACACCTACAGCGAGCGTAGATGTGCAGCAGATCACGCTAATGTTTCCGTCAATGTAGGCTGCTTCGATTGCGTTGCGATCGTGGACAGAAAGCCCTGCATGGTGGAAAGCGACGCCGGAGCGTGCAGTCTCTGTACGAACATCAGTAATGTTTCATCGCCTGAGTTCATTGAACTATCAAGCTAACCTCTCAAATCCTTGTCTTCAAAGCTCGCACGATCCTTGGGAGCCTCCCAGTAGCGATCTCTGAGACCCTTGCTAGCCCACCAATTGGCAAGAAATTTCGCAGTGCTCACACAAGAGCTGCGAGTGATGCAGAAAACCATGATTGGCTTTCTCTGCGACCACTTCGCAATTATGTCCGGAAGTCTGCTATTGAGTGACCCCTCAAAGGCGAAGTCGTTTCCGGGCGTGTTGTAGCCACAAACGTGTTTAGCCAGAGGAACAGGGCGGAATTCCTCGCCGAAGCGCTCTCGAGGGGCCGGGATGTACGGGGTGGCGTGGTCTTTCCCTAGCCAGGTCGCAATGTCTTGTGAGTTTGGTACTGTGGCGCTGAGGGCCACGAACCTAATGTCAGATCCGACAGACTTCATGCGGGAGACGATGGCTTCCAGGGTTGCGCCTCGATCTTCCTTCAAGATGTGGACCTCGTCGATCAAAAAGAGCTTGACCATCTGTATAAGCTTCTGCTGATCTTTCCACTTTCGTGTCACGGTGTCCCACTTCTCAGGAGTGGTGATGATGATACTGGCATGCTGGACGTTTCGGAGTTGAGCGTTGTCGGTATCTCCAGTGAGCTCGGCGACTTGCAAATCGAACGGTCCAAATTTGCTCTGCCAGTCACGCTGACGCTCGGAGCAGAGAGACTTGGTCGGGGCCAGGTATATGATTTTGAATGAGCCGCTTGGAAGACCGTTCATCAAACGGCAGATGGCAAGTTCGAATATGGCAGTCTTGCCACTGCCAGTTGGCGCCGAGATCACAAAGTTGTCGTTCGTGCTGTATACAACAGGGATGCATTTCGATTGGACCGCGTTGAAAAGCGGAAAGGAGAAGATCGATCTGAAGCGGTCTGGCAGATCGTGCGTAGAGACGAGCTGGATGCCTTGCACCACCGGTGGAGCACGAGGTGGGGCCTGCTGTGCTTGTCTGTTGTTTGCTGGGCGCATCGTGGTTTTGGTTGGTCGAGCTGGTGATGCTTCGCGGTAGAGATCATCTCCCGGTTCCAAGTAGTTGCCCATGGTTTCCGGCAGGTGGGTAGAGCGTGACTGTTCGTGGTGACTCGGCTGCACAGGCTGTCGTCTGATCACTTGCGACGGGGCAGCAGATTTTCTACGGTTGGCGTTCGCCACCGGGCTTGACAGCAGAGTCTCCCCAAGTGAAGAAGAGCTGGCATCACCAGCTCCTGGGCCATTGTACGCCCACTGAGCTGCGTAATGTCAGTACTGAGCTTCTTATTGTGACCAAAAGCCAACTTACAAAAGTCAGGTCGACCACCGGCGGACGGCCTTTGACTTTGTTGCATCTGTGAGCGCTGCGGATAGTACTCAGACTGAGGCGGGAGCATCTGTGGTCTCGACAAGGTTTCTCGGCCGCGCTGGTCGTATTGTGCTGTCAAGTTGGGATGAACGTTCTCATCACCATACCCAGTCCCATTGTCAAAGGAGTTCATGCCATGACCAAGCCCATAAGGCTCATCGTCGAAGTTAGAGGGCCCTCTCTGATCGTAAGCGGGTTGTCTGTGTGTGGGGTCATAAGCGTCTCGCCCGAACTCATCGAGCTGGTCGAAGAAGGGCTCATCCATGATGCATGCCGCGAGCAAAGGTAAGGTGTTGGTTTGATGAGGTGCTTCGTGGTGACTGGGCCGGTCAATGCCGGCGAGGTCGTGAGTATGCCCGCACCAGATTGAGGCAGCTCAAGGGGAGATGTATGTCGGTGCCGGCGAGTGTACTGTAAATGTAGGAATGAGTTCATCCGTACGAGATCAGTGTATCTTGAAAGATCAAGCTTCGTCCACGCCTTGCAGTGTCAAGAGATAAAAGCCAAGTGATGAAGTCGAAATAAAGTTCCGTGCAAATGAAGAAGGCGCGCTGCACGCTTCTTGCCACCAAACCCACTCGACACCCAGACTCACCTTGCGCATCACAAGCCAGACACTCCGATCATCTGAAAGACGGCCAGAAATGAAGAGGGACCACATCATAAAATGAAGACGAAGTGGAACTTTTTCGCATACTTGATATCCTGTCAGCTTCGCTGAATAAAATTCCCAAAACACCCAAAACCAAAACCCTCCCATCCCCATTTCCTACCAAGCAAGCAAGCTACGCCCTCTTCCCCGCCAAATGATCCGAACTCTTCACCCTCGCCGGCCTGCGCTCAAACGACGGCGTGCCCGGCCTGCTGGAGCTGAAAGCCTCGCCCCTCGGCATGGGAGATCTGTTGGCGCTGGCGATGGATTCCAGGTCGAAGTAGGACTTTTCGCCGTCCTTCTTGTACTCCGAGACGTTGATGGGGGGAGGGCGGAGCGGGCTTCGAGAGCTGCTCGGCTCGAGGCGGAGCTGTAGAGGAATGTTGCTGCGAGGACTGTTACCGTGCCTATGAGGTACTGTGGGGAGGAGGTTAGCGGAGGGTAATGCTAGGAGTATGCCAGTGAAAGACTCACAAAGGCCGTGATTTCAAAGTCGAAAAGCGAAACGCTCGCGAGAAAGCTCAGAATGATCGAAAAGCTGGTAGCGAAGTTCTTCGCGATGTTGTCGGCGTATTTGATCACCAGCGCCACGGTGATTCCCCCCACGGCCTGGAATACAATCGCCGTCCAGACAACATAGTTGTAGCCGGCGAAAAAGCCATCCTTGGCAATGTGCTCGCCGTCCTTGAACTGGACGCCAATGAGAAGAGCGGGCCAGATGGAATAGAACGAGAGCTGAACGTTGCGAACCCACACCGAGGTCGAGTGGGCGTTGCTCTTCGGTTCTTTGACGATTTTCTCGAAATACACGCCCGCCAGGCCGGAGAGGATGCATGCAGTTGTCAGGGCGAGGAGGCCAGCTCCCGCTTGAGCGTGTGGGTTTTGGTTGGCGACGTCCTCGTCAATGCCTTCATACGTGGCCGAACGCTTGGTGAGCTGGCCAGCAGCTACGTTGCCAAGCGCTTTGAGATCCCAAATGTTTCGAGGTGGGTGGGGTGCCAGAGACTCTTTCAAGTCGTTGATGGTGAGAACCGTCTCGCTGTCGTGTCCTACAGGATACGAAACGACTGCCACACCAACCATAAGCAGTACCAAGCTCAACCACCTTCGTGTATCCAACATCTTCCCCAGCAACACCACGCTGAAGATCGCCGTGGTCAAGATCTTGAGCTGGCTTGTAACTTGAAATGTCGCCGCATCCAAATTTCCCGCCGCGATGTACTGCAGACTGTTTTGCAACGTGTACAACACCGCAGGTATGGCCATTTTCCAGCTGTCTCCCGTGAACACCGCCGCTGCCAGCTCTTCGAATATGTCCATCATTGATGCGTCTGAGGCCTTTGGATTGGTCATGATCTCGTAAAGCGCCATGGTGAGGGAAATGGCGAGTTTGATAACCTCGTTCAGGAGCACGGCGCGTTGTCCGTTGACCGGGGGCATGATTCTGGAGTAGTGCATGACGAGGATGAGAGCGGAGTTTTGGAATGCGAGCTGATCGTTTTGTCAGTGCCTTGCCTTTCCACCTCATGAGCACTCGAACATACAGCGGTAAGAGATGCAATCTTCTTACGAGTCCCGCCCATAGCGGTAGATCGACGAGCCATGTCTGCGACCATCCTTGTAGGAGACTGGTAGCCCCAGCCCCGAATGAATGTGAATGATTTGGAGGGTTTACGGAGAGCAGTTTCACGACCACAGCAGAAACTGCGATCCAACGACAATGAGGACAGGGAAAGAAAGACAGAAATGACCAGAAGAAATGGATCGACTCTTCAAACGACGATCACAAGACCCTCAAAGAAGCGAAAGGAGACTAGGTAGCGAGGCCAAGGCGCAGCAAAGGGAAGCTCAGCAGGCCGCGGCTCGTTTGTGGGAACGACGTGAAAGTAGACTTGAAGTAGGTACTTTAAAGGGTAATGGAATGTGAAAGCATGATCAGCCTGCCCTTGGCGCAGGGCTCGTCTCGGGATCTCTCTGCCGCGGAGCGAAAGAGGGAGATGCGTGGGAAGGCGAAGTATGTGACGTCTCAGGCGCAGGCGCAGGACGTTGATGCTTGCTGTTGTGTTGGCGCCCGCAAGGCTCAACTGGAGCCAACGAACGAAGTGGAGAGCTTCTTAGCGCTCATCAATCCATCAAATCCAGGCCCCAGAAGCGCGTGGAGAAGCCCAAGCCATTATTCGTTGATCTGGGGCAGAGATCGAGGGATCCAACCAAGAAACCCTTCCACATCTTCCAAACTCTTCTTCGCAAGCTTTCGCCGCGTGTGATCCTCAGCCACAATCTTCTTGACTCTATTGATTTCTTTCCCTTTCTGAACATCAGCTTTGCCGTGCCTGCCGATTCCGCGAGAATTGTCCAAGAGGACAAGGAAGAGCATGTCTACGCGGCCTTGGTAAGGTGTCTTGTCAATACCATGATGAAGAGACAGTGACAGCAGTAATAAGCACAATTGCAATTTATTTGAAAGTTCAATATATCGCCTGTGACGCATTCATCTTCCTGCGCACAAAACCCTGATGTCCAAGAATGAGAACCCGCTTTTGAAACACAACCCAGCCAGCGCAGCAGGGCGCCTTATCCAATCGGGCACCACACGCAATGAGTTGTAGGCCGTTACTGGAGCATGTGCCCAATGCAACAGTTCAGGGAGGTTCTGTCTTACAGGATGTCTCCTGAAATCAATTCTATCTTTTTTGAAGCTCGACATTCATTTGCCTCCAGATCGTGGCATGTAGTCATTTCAAGCACCACGGAAGGCACATCAACTTTCCAGGAGCAAGGAAATGCATTGATGAACGAATCGTATATCTCGTTCATGGCAATCGCGTGAGATCTTTCCCGCTAATGCTGGAATTCAGCGCTGTTAATAAGATGTTACGATCTGATCACAACTTTTATCTTACGAGATTCATGAAACAGACTCGACGTATATCTTGATGCACCAGTCGACAAGACCAAGTGAACCAACGTACAAGTGACACTTCTCGCCAATAGGGAAGGCGATTGATTACACACGCGCAACATGCAACACGTCCGGTATTCTCACCAACAGATCAAACATCCCAACACAGCAAAACAGATCCAAGATTGTTTGAACAATTAAAAATTCCCCATTTGAATACATACAGACAGACAGACTCACAACAACAACAACAGCAAAAGTTTCGCGCCTCTCGCCTATGGATTTTCCCCCGAGACACAATAAAAGCACTTCCCGAAAGTTTAGAAACACACAAAGGCATTTAAGTCACACCCTCGTTTGACCTCGCTATATCGCATGCAAGATTTCTTTTCATTCGACGGAATCTCTCCCCTTCCTCTCCTCTCCTGCATCACAAGAATTTTGATCATCTAGTTCTTGAGCTGAGAGTAGTAGAAGTTCTCCTCGGGCACGCGACCACGGAGGAACTGGGGCTCAGAGCCACGGACGTAGATATCCTCGAAGAGGACCTCGGGGGTGGCGTCGGGGGCGGGCATGGCCTCGGCCTCGGCGACCTCGGCGTCGACGGTGGAGCGGGCCTTCTTGTCGATGCTCTTGAGCTCCTCCTCGGTGGTGACCTGCCACTCGAGCAGCTTCTGCTTGAGGCCGGCGATGGGGTCGTTGGTGCTGCGCATGCGCTGGATCTCCTCACGGGTGCGGTAGGTGGTGCCGGGGTCGGACATGGAGTGACCGCCGTAGCGGTAGGTGACGTACTCGTAGACAAGGGGACCCTTGCCGGCATTGCACCACTCCTTACCGTACTCGACGGCGGCCTTGACGGCGAGGGCGTCCATGCCGTTGATCTTGAGACCGGGGATGTACTGGCCACGCTTGTAGTAGTCGGTGAGAGCGGAAGAGCGGTTGGCGGCGGTACCCATACCGTACTTGTTGTCTAGTGATCGTCAGTAAATGTTGTCACATCTGTAACTTGTTCGCGATTATACTCACTCTCGCAACCGAAGATCACGGGAAGGTCCCAGAGCTTGGCCATGTTGAAAGCCTCGAAGACCTGACCCTGGTTGGAAGCACCGTCGCCGTAGAGAGCGAGGGTGATGTTCTTCTTGTTGTTGTACTTGTTGGCGAAAGCGAGACCGGCGCCGACGGGCACCTGGGCACCGACGATACCGTTACCACCGTAGAAACCGGGGGCGAACATGTGCATGGAACCACCCTTGCCGTACGCGATACCCTCACGGCGGCCGAGAAGCTCACCAATGATGGACTTGACGGTGCCGCCGCGCATCATGGCGAAACCGTGGCAACGGTAGGCAGTGATGACCTGGTCCTCCCTGGTGATACCGTGCTCGATACCGCAAGCAACAGCCTCCTGGCCGGTGGACAGATGGCAGAAACCACGGATCTTCTTCTCCTTGTACAGACGGTCGGCGGCCATCTCCATGCGGCTGTAGAGAAAATCGTGTTAGTCCACCATCTTGTAGGATGCGCAATCTCCATTCGCAAATTCCCAATCCAGCGATTGCCAATGCAATGGTTTTTCCACGCGCTATCTTTCTTCCTCCGGGGTGGCGATCACGTACCGCATGGCGACCATGTCGTAGTACATCTGCTTCAGCTCCTTCTTGGTAGTGTTGAGGGTGTATGAGGGCGGGTCGAGCTCGTAGGTCTCGAAGGCCTCATCGGAGAGGCGCACGGGGAAAGGCTTGTCATCCTCCTACATTGAGACAGTCGAATCAGCACTGCGGTCTTCCGCGCCTGCATCCAATCGCATTTTGCTTATCTTCCGGCGCACATACCGAGGGGACCTCGCTCTTGTCGACGTGGCTGCTGGCGGCGTCGGTGGTGACATTGCGCCTGGCGACGGGAGCAAATCTGAGAGCCTTGGGCGCGGCGGCAGCCCTGGGCGCGAAGCGGGACAGCATTTTCCTTTTGGGCCTCGACCGTAGCGAGGGATTGGGTATAAACGAAGGTAATGAGGGAGGGAAGGGGAGGAGGAGGAGGAGGAGGGGTGTGAGAGGTGGTGAGGTGAGGTGAGGTTGGTTGGTGGATTGAGATGTGCTGCAGCAGCTGCTTTGGTGTTGGATGGGGATCGGACTTCAGAACTCTCTCAACCACCAAACGCGGTGGGCGGGCGGGAAAGAGCTCTCGGGGCTGAAAAGGTGGTCCCTGCTTTCTCCGGTCGAAATAATCCCGGAACAGACTTCTTTGCCGCACATGGTGAGATATCAGAAATCTTGCGTGAATAAATAATTGCATTGTTTGGCAAAGAAGCTGCGATAAAACACACAAATACAGAGTCACTATCTGCAGACTCGATGAAAACAATCCCACTCGCCAACGCCATGCTAATCCTTCAAGCAAACCATGTCACACTCAATGATGATACCATTCCCTCATCCAAACCGAGCCTTCTTGTGGCCTCCATTCATTGCAACATCACCCTCGTCATCTTCCTCATCCTCCCACTCATCATCCTCATCGTCATCAACAACCTTTCGCTTCCTCGCCAGCCTCCTCGCCGAAGCACCAGCAACAGCCTCACCACCTTTCTCCTTCGCCTCGACCGCCTCCAGCATGCTAGTATATCCTTCAAGCACCGAGTCCAGCGCGCCGTCGACTTTCTCCGGACGCTCTTGCAAATCGATTTGCATGAGAGGATCGCGATTGAAGATGTAGATGCGCTGCTTGGCGTAGAGCCTCCAGAAGAAGTAGGCCTTGTCGTGTTCGTTCGTTGAGCGCTCGCGCTTTGTGATTCTGTTTCGGGAGCGGTTGAGGGGTGGGATGGTGGAAAGCGTTTGCATTTCTACCAGACGTCCGAACTGGCGGGGGTCGATCTTTGATTGATTGCGGATTTTCGTGGTCAATTCACCGTCGACGATGATGTCTACGGGAATGTGAGAGGTCGGCTTGAGTTTCTCTGCAGGCACGTCGGTGTTGATTTTGAGGCTTGCGAAGTCGGGATTGTTTGCACGGAGGTAGCGCATGTCGCAGAGGTCGCGCATGTCATCGAACGCCTCGTTGGGGTCCTCGACTGTGAACTCGCGCACGCTCGCGGGTGCTGTGAGATGCAGGTACATGGCGTTGTAGAGTTCTTGACCATGGCCGTGTCCTTGGAAGGTGGGGAGGATAACGAACTGAGACAAGCGCTCTCGGCTTGGGAGATCCAGCGGTGACTTGACTTCGTTGTCGCGCAGCGTTTCCTCGAGATCCTTCTCTAGCGATGCTTCCTGTTGGATGGCAGCCTGGGTAGCATCGCTGCTACGAAGAGGCCTCAGCCCAGCCTCGCTCATGTTGCGACCAGGGAAAGTGAAGACCTTGTACGATGTTCCAAATCCAATGAAAGCGTATGGCGATGAACCTGCGGAAACCTTTTCCTTGACTTGATAGACGAGGAACAGCTTCCACCGCTGAGTGGTCCAGTCCTGCTCGAGCTGCAGAGTTGTTCCACCCTCGATGAACAGAGGCACCAGGATCTGCATGTTCTCCAGCAGCTTCTTCGCAGCCTCGTCCGCCAGGCTTGCACACCAAATCTCAAACTTCTTGCCCTCTCTTGTATACTCGCGAATCTTGTCACCAGGCGGCTTCCACTCCGCGGCACCCTTATCCTCTTCCACACTCGCGTTGAAAGCCTCTTCAGGCAAGAAATCCTTCAGCGCACCTTCGACACCTGTTGGCTTGATATCCCCGATCGCGTCGAACTTCTTGCCGTACTCCACTTTCAGGCTCGGTCGCAAGTCATGCGCAGCAAATGTGAGGTTGATGGCCAGATCCTGGTAGCCGAAGATGGCTTCCTCCTCGCCATAGATGGGGTAGGTGAACGCGGGGTTGAATGAAGCGTGCTCGCTGCCATCGCCGTGGTTAAGGAAGATGTTGAAGCACTCGTTGCTGTTGCTGGACCACTCTTCGACCTGGTCCTTGATGGTCTGGACGAGTTCGGACTCGGAATCCATGGCGGGCGGTGATGCTCGTTGAGTGTATGCGATTCGACGATATGCGCGGGAAGGAACCACGCAGATGCAACGAAAAGATGGATGTGGTGGTGGGTGTTGCAAGTAAAAGGTGGTGGAACGGTAAGTGATCAGCGAAGCTTTATTACAAGGCCGAGGAGACGCGCCTCATGTCGCGCGCGCCAGAAGGAACGGCGGACTGTAAGTGAAAGTAGCATGAATCTAATCTAATCAATCTACACCCAAGCAAGGCGCAAGGCGAGCGAGCAAGGGTCTGGCAAGTTTGAAACCGTGATGGGCGAAGCTGACGAGTATTGAGTGGATCCCGAGTCGCATCTGCAATGACGCTCTTTCTCCTTGTTTCCCACATGCAATCTTTCTGAAATATACTACCTCAATGATTGACTTGCGATTATAAAGAGCAGATCATCCCTTGGGAGAAAGCACGACAAGTGGGCAAAAGACGACGTGGATCGCCGTTATCATTCACCATGTGGGACGGTTTCTTCATATTATTGCTGCTATGCGTGGTAATGGCCGTAGCGTAAGTGGACAACACTATCAATGAGAACCAGTAAAGCCCCATTCCACGTACATACACTAACAAGACATGATCCAGATCTATCCTCGCAGGCCTACTACCCTTATCATTCGCCCTATCGCAACGACAGCTACGATTCATCACCGCGCTGGGAACAGGTGTCCTGGTGGGAACATCCCTCATAGTCATCATACCCGAGGGCGTCGAGACGGTCTACAGCGCGAGCGGGAGCAGTCACAGCCATGGCAAACGCGATCTATCATCCGGCTTGTCGAGAAGAGGTCTGGACAATGCTCACGCGGTCGCGGAAATCGCATGGCAGCCATTGAAAAGAGGCGGCGACATGGATGGCCCTATTGCCGGTCCTCCTGGCGTGATGAGAGAGGGCGATTTCGTCACTGGCCCAGATGATGGCCACAAGTCACAAGAGGAAGTCGCGCAAGAGCTATCCCAGCCGGGCCACCCATCTACAGACGCCGGCCATGAAGGACAATCGAGTCTGCCACCAAGCGAGCAAAAGGGCTGGTCGTCCCAATCAAGCGAGCACTCGGAAGGCGAAGACACGGACCGCGAACCGCACGCCTGGATCGGAGTCTCCCTCATCTCTGGCTTCATCCTCATGTACCTCATCGACACCCTCCCGCGCCGCGCCAGCGCCTCCTCCCAACCTCAAAGTTTCCAAATCAACCTCACGCAATTCAGTCTGAACAGGTCTTCAACCACAGACTCACCGAACCCCGAGTCTCCCCCGCAGGAAACAGACTACCACCCCTCCGCCACCAGCCAAGGCTCCACCTCCCGCCCATCCTCAACGACGGTCGGACTGGTCATCCACGCCTGTGCGGACGGTATCGCTCTCGGCGCGTCGTCCTCCAGCGGCCCGTCAGAGAGCGGCCGCAACCTCTCATTCATCATCTTCCTTGCCCTGATGATCCACAAAGCACCCGCAGCTTTCGGCCTGACGACAACACTCCTGAAACAAGGCCTCTCGAAGCGCGCGGCACGCGCACATCTGATCGTATTCTCGCTCGCAGCACCCGCCGGCGCGCTGGTGACATGGGCGGCTGCGACGTTGCTGGGCTACGGAGGGCTTCCGGAGAGCATGAGCGCGGAGTTTGCCACTGGCGTGTTGCTTTTGTTCAGTGGTGGCACGTTCCTTTATGTGGCGATGCATACGATGCAGGACAGTGGCAGGCATGCAGATCATGGAGATGATGGGTATGCGGAGGTGCCCATGAATGGATACGGCGAGGGTGGAAGTGGTGTTCCTGCGAAGGAAAGCGGCCAGCCAGGCGTGGCGGAGACTTTGGTCACTGTGCTTGGGATGCTTTTGCCGTTGTTGACGCAGTTTGGGCATGCGCATTGAGAGTTCGTGGGGAGTACTGTAGGATGTGATACGAGATGATATGAAATAAGATCAAGATCGAGAATTGCATTCTTGTTTGGAATATTGCAGGTCTGATCTCCTTGTAGGACTTCAAGAGCTGCTTGACAGAAACAAGTTATCCCTTTCTGAGGAATCATGATGCTCTGAAAGTCGAGAGCTACTTTTGCACCAATCAAGCAACTTGGAAATCTGTCCGATATATGTGCTATTGAGTGAAGTTCATTTGTATTATCAATGCCATGAGTCCCTATCGCTCATCAACTGCCAACAATCCAGCTGTCAGCCGTCGACAGACGAGCCAAAACCAATACCAAACGCCACATACCCGTCATCCCTCCATATTAATCACATAAACCCATCAATTCATCCCTCCATCACAGAATCCTCAACCCCAATATCAAGCACCATCCCCCCAAATCCCCAACACGCCCATCCCAAACCCAACCGCACTAACCACACACCTCACCCCCTCAACCAACTGCTGCCCCCTGGCCCTCCTCTCCACCTCCTCGCCATTAACATCCTCCCCATCCTCCCTCACAACCCCCAACTTCAACCTCTTCTCCATAGCCAAATTCAACCCACCGGCGCAAGCGGCCACGAGCCCCGTCCAGAGGAGGTAAGGGTGTCTCACGCGCGCGGGACTGAGCGCGAAAGCGGCCAGCAGCGAGGCGCTGGCGAGGGCGGAGAGGGTGCGGATGTGCAGGGTTGCGAGGCGCGTGGTCTGCGCCAGGGTGTAGGCGGCGGGTTTGGCGGTGGGTAGGGTGAGGAGAGAGGGCAGGGATTGCGTGGAGAGGGTGTAGGAGGCGCCCTGGTGGTGATGTTAGAGTTGATTGCATGTGAGAAGAGGATGTTTGAAGCTGGTGGTGGGACGTACGGTGAGGAGGCCGAGACTGACGGTCCCTACGAACTTGCAGACGGTCACGGTGGCCGACATGGATGCGATTTATGAGGGGGATCCGTGTCGCCAATGCTATGTTGGAGTGCTTCGATGCAGGTACCGGTGGCCGTATGCGTCTGCAGAGTGCTATGTGGGTATCACGTGCAATAGTCGGGTTGTTTAATACCTGAAGGTAATGGACGTGGTGAAGGTCTCCCCAGGATCCAACGCCAGCACGAAACGGCCAACGATGTCATGGCGGAGTCCAACTTGCCGAGGCACGTCAGAACGCGAAACACTTCCTCCCTGAACAGACCTTACGACATAATAAATCAATGTACACCACAAGCCATTGATTTGTGATATTCGGCTTCGAGAATCACTCTCGGCTTACGGTTTTACTTTTGCAGCCAGCTGATTTAACTCGTGAACAAATCTCACTTCATCTGGGAGTCAAACATCCGAGGTTACCTGGGCTTACTGCCGTTACGGCCGCAGTGATAGCGACCACTATACAGGCATACTGGACCATAAGACCATCGATAACTCCCTGAGATCGACCAGACATCATCAAGTACTCATCCAACATCTTGAACCCACATCAAAATCCAAACCATGCCACTCCCACGCGAAGAATTCCTCAGCTCCACCTGGCGAGATGGCGTCTTCAACAACAAAGTGCTCTTCTGCACAGGCGGCGCCGGCACCATCTGCAGCGCTCAAACCCGCGCCTTCGTGGCTCTAGGAGGCAACGCCTGCATCATCGGGCGCAACGTTGAGAAAACCGAACGCATGGCCAAAGACATCGCCACAGCACGACCAGGAGCGAAAGTCATCGGGCTCGGAGCCGTGGACGTACGCGACCCGAAGGCATTGCAAGACGCTGCGGACCGCTGTGCGAAAGAACTGGGCGGGATTGATTTCTGCATCGCCGGCGCTGCTGGAAACTTCCTGGCGCCTATGGCCCAGCTCAGCAGCAATGCTTTCAAGACCGTGATGGACATCGATGCGCTGGGCTCGTACAACACGGCCAAAGCCACGCTGCCGTATCTGGTGAAAAGTGCTGAGAAGCACAAGAACACCGGCAAGTCGTACCCGAATGGCACTGGCGGCCGCATTGTTTTCATCTCTGCCACGTTCCACTACACGGGCAAGCCATTGCAAGCTCACGTTTCGGCGGCGAAAGCGGCGGTCGACCAGATCTGTTACGCCACATGTCTGGAGTTCGGCCCGCTGGGCGTCACTTCGAATGTCATTACGCCAGGTCCCATCGCGAACACGGAGGGTATGGAGCGATTAGCAAAGTCGGACGAGGAGACAGTGAAGCGTAGTAAGACCGGTATCCCGTCTGGCAGATGGGGCGAGGTCAAGGAGATCTCAGATGCGACGGTCTACCTTTTCTCCGAGGCCGGCAGCTATGTCAACGGGCATGCTCTTGTGGTTGACGGTGGATCGTGGAGAGTGGCGGGTGGTGACATGGGTGGATACCAGTACCCCGACTTCCTGCTGAGCGGGGATGCCGTGAGCGGTGTCAAGGGAGGGAAGAAAGCGAAACTCTAGAATATCCTGTCTGAATCAAATGTATAGCGTGGCGTTTGGGATCGTGGCAAAGCATCTGAAATCGGTCCAAGCAGCCGAAGCCCTTCAGCCTTGAAAGGTTCGTGTGCTATGTTTAAGCACCGAGCTGATGGTGTTGACAACAATTGCTCGCCCCAAAGATTGGGAGAGGCTTGCTCGAGACAGACCACCTTCAGCTCCCCTTGACCACGTATCACTGTACTCCTTGAGAAACGAAGACAAAATCGCAATCACAAGCATAAGCACGACAGAAATGTCGCAATAGGGCTACCACTTGCAGAACCACGTCTTGAGGTCCTCACAGACCGATCAGCGGGCTGCCTTTACCACCTGTGGCTGATGGTGCCACGGATCGAACACCTCGTGACGCCTCAAGTGGCAGCTTTGCGGGTGTTCTCGGCCAACATCGGCCACCACATATGAGCGACTTGCACAGAACTTGGCAAGATCCTGCTTTTGCAGCCCTGCAACTAAGCCTGAAGAAGGACGAAGACGTTAAGATCGCCATTTAGTTCAGGTCTTGTGGCTTTGCTTTTGCGGCTGTGAATGATTGACAGAGGGGGCGGTTATGCAGATACTTGGTCTCCCAAGAAGCTTGCTTGGAAGTGACGTAGCCGGGTTTCTCGAGACACCTCAGCTCATACATCGGTTCTAGACAACTGTTGTAGGCGAAGTCTTGATTCCAGACCACAACGCACATTAACTCCTACGCACAAGTGAAACAACTATGACAAGCATGGCATCGAAGCGAGCAAGTAATAGACGTTTTGAGAAGCGCTTCGTCCGACTGATCGAAGATCGATCGAAGGGTGCTGCCGCCGCTCCGAAGAGCATCCGATAAGCTTTTTAGGTATAGTCCGCTATAAATTAGCTTTATCCGTGCTATAGGTAGTGGGAGGCATACCTATCGTATTGTTTTTATTTATATTTATAGTATAGATCGATTTAGCTATAGATAAGGAGTTATTTATACTCGCTCTATTACTCGACGAGGCCTCCGAGGCTCGCTAGCGCCCTAAGGCCTATCTATATAATAGGCATCTATAGTATTTAGATAACTAGTACGACGTTAAATGCCTTTATTAGACTCGGTATACCTCCTATTAATACCTCCTATCGATACCTCCTATTAATACCTCTAGTTTCACGAAGCGTAAGGTACGGATACTCGTCGTAGCGCTTAATATCGCCTTAATCGCCTTCCGTAAGGGCCTTAAACCGATACTAGATACCGCTCTTTATATAACGCTCTAGAGGCTAGCCTATCCTTTACGACTAACTACTTTAAGTAACGCTTTTAGATATAGCTAGAGCTATATCTCGGTAGTTATAAACGATATTTATAAGTACCTCTTATAACGCTTCGGAGCGCTCCTTAATTAGCATCTACGGCTACGTAGGTACGAGGTATTACGGTCCTTCGCTATTACTATATTAAATAAGGGATACTTAGGTTATATTTAGGGCTTTATTAATAGTTATTTTTAAGGCTTTATACGACCTACGAAGCGTTAGCGACTATTCTATTTAGGGTATAAGAAGCATTATAGAATATCCTTCTAGGTAATCGCTACGCCTAACGGCCTCGTAAGCGCCCTTATAGGCCCTTTTAAAGGTAAGATTAATAACTAGAGTATATTTATCTAGAGCCGTACTACGGAGCGATTATAGCGTATTATAGGTAAGGTAGTAGAACCACCTTAATAGATACTATATTTATATAGTAATCTAGCCTACTACTATACCTTTAGTATTATCGCTCCGTATAGACCTTAGGCTAGCCTTAATACTAGCTAGTAGGCCTTTAATACGTAGCTATCGTCGCTTCGGATTACCGTCGAGTATACCTTTAGCGAGGTCTAGAAGTCGTAGACCTATAAT
>MSJI02000824.1:0-62961 GCA_001931905.2 Cladosporium sp. IMV 00045 | reverse complement strand
GGGGGGGGGGGGGGGGGGGGGGGGCCGCCGGCAACCAAAGGTGACATAACAGGCTGCAGCGGCTGCCTGCATATGTGGCTGAGTAAGAAACAAGAAATGCATGGAACACGGTGTTTGATCTCTATCTCCAACTTCAATCAACTTGTTCAACTCTTTACAATTTCGTGAGAATACTCTGCGTTGCCTTTGACTCGTCATCTTCAGCCTTGCCTTTGTGGGTCATAGGGCAGACAGACTTCACTTTGTCGTTCGGCAAAGGCGATGATGGGCACTTTCTAGGTGCTGTGAATACCCAGTTCCTATAGCTTCACATCTTCTGCATTCACTGCTGATGTTCTGTTGCTGTCATGAAAGCACATGACATGTGAAGCTGGGCTGGGAAACACTTCACTTACATCTGCGTCATCGCCCGTCAGGGCCACGCATGTATGCTGGCTGTTCTTCACGTGCAGTCACATGCCCTCGATAACCCTCCAGGCACAAGGCACCCATAGCCTGAGCGACCCAAGCTTCGCCACTCTTCCAAAAACCCCGATCGCCATCCACTACCTTCAACCTCCCACCACCCAGCCAACCAATCGAACTCGACCGACCGAACAAGAACTCCTCCCCAACGCAGCCATGGCTCCATCCAGCAAACGCATCAAACTACAACCCGAACGCTACCCATGCCACACCTGCCTGACCGACCGCACCTCATCGCAATTCCCCGACTACAACCCCACCGACACCTGCGAGCACCTGATCAACACCTGCAAGCAGTGCCTGCGGGCATGGATCGTTTCGCAGATCGAAAGCAAAGCTTTCAACCCTCACATTAAATGCCCGCAGTGTGACGAGAAGATGACTCGTGGGGATGTCGAAATGGCAGTGACGAAGAAGGTGTTTGCTAGGTAGGCAGTGTTTGTTGTTTTCATTAAAATTCAAGCTCTTCGACTGGTGTGACTGATTGTTTCCCATGCAGATACGACGAACTAGAGCGCAACTACATCGCAGAAAACACCCCCGGCTGGCGCTGGTGTCTGGCAATCAACTGCCGCGCTGGCCAAGTCCACGAAAGCTCCAAACCCGAAGAACCCATCATCAAAGCCGAAGAAGCCGCCATCAAACCCGAAGGATCTCCTCCAAAATCGACAAGCAAGAAATGGGTGAAGAAACTCGGGTTCAAGAAGTCCAAAAAGTCACCACCCAGCACGCCCTCCCTGCCGCCTCCCAAGCCAGACATATGCGTGTGCAACGCCTGCGGCGCCAAAGCCTGCGTCGCGTGCGATAGGCCGTGGCACGAGAGCGAGACTTGCGAGGAGTACCAGGCGCGTGTCAAAGATCGCATCGAGGAGGAGGATAAGAGCCTCGCTGTCATCCAGAAGCAGAGTCGCAAGTGCCCGAATTGTGCCAAGAATATTGAGAAGAATGGTGGATGTCGCCATATGCTGTGTGAGTATGACCGAGGATTGAGATTTTTGACGGGATTTGAATGTACTGACTCTTTCTTTTCGCATTCAGGCACGCAGTGCAACACCGAGTTCTGCTGGCATTGCATGGAGCTGATCAATCGCAACGGCAGATATTGCGGGTGTGCACCTCCGGCACCTCCGGCTCCGCCTCACGCAGTTGTTGGAGGAATCGCTGGAGGAGGTGCTGTCGGGGCCGCTGGCGAAGTTGCTGGATGGATTCCTGATTGGTGGTGAGTGGGATTCAGCTCACTCGTTACTGTTGCTTCTTTACACATGTGAGGCATCCAATGTGGCGGGCACTTCAGCGGTGAGCAATTGTCTGGATCCTCCCTTTTATCCTCTGGTGTGGTCGATGGTGTCGGACAAAGCTCGAAAGGACAGAAAGTGGGTTGATGAATTATACTATGAGTGAGATGCATCGCGCGATGTTAATGTTTGTTGGTACACTGCTGGTATCCTATGTTCGTTCTGTTGGTATATTGCGATCGATCACTCGTGACGTTCCTCAAAGCAGATTAAATAAGAAAAGAAAAGAAAAATTATAGAAGATTGAAAGAAGCGATCCACACGCTCAGACGTGTTCCGGAGATCTCTTTGCCTCTTCGGGCCCTGTAACAACGATGTTGACTTGGGACTCTGACCAAGGAGTATGGGTTGGGACGAACTGAGGTGGCGATCCCTTCATGTCCAGGAAAGTCTTTCGCTTATCCTGAAGATGAGCTTGCGGTACCTCGTGAACGGGTTCTAGGCGTTCGGAAGATTCTGAGTCTGAGTCGCGTTCTCTGCCCTGGACCCTCACGTTGAGCGGCTTTTCCGATTCAACAGTGATGCTTCGCTTGAGCTCGATGTTGTTGTGTGACACAGTCGTGCCGTCCGTGTTGGTTTCTTTGTACCGGCTGCGGGTTGAGAAGCTGTTGAGAGCTTTGTCGACGCTGTCCTTGAGATATGTTCGGAAGAAGGCGCGAAGGGAGGGAGCGCAGTTACAAATGATAGCCAGATTCCATTCGAGAAGGGTGAAAAAATACACCCAGAACCCGACCCTGTGTTATGTCAGTACTGATGCACTATCGCTTGTCTTCGAAGGTGAGTACTTACCACGTGGAATCGTAATCTTTGCCGAGTTGCGAAGAGAAATACGTGCGGCAGGCTGCGGCGGCCACCACGACAATACCGAAGCTAAAAACCATGTTCAAAGCAAGTTTCTGACGTCTGGGCATTTCAAGCGGCCAGATCATTGACCACGGAAGAAGCAAAGAATAGCAATCGCTGATAACAGCCAAGACACCTGCGGCCGTGTTGGAGATTCTCGTGTCGACACAAGTCCAGTCCTCGGTGTAATAAGGATCGAATACCCTCCAGGACGCTTCCACTGGCGTGCAAGTAGCAATGATCATGATAGAGAAGGCGAGCGACCAAACCAGCGTGATACCAATCGCAACCCAGACAGAGTACTTCCATCGCCGCTTGAAAGTTCCCTTGACCATGCGTCGGTAGAAAAGCAGGATTGAGATTCGAATTAAGCAGGTGCCGACGAGGAAGATGAGTTGACCAACCCACGCACTCTGAATGAAATTAGCTATGATCGCTCGAAAGAGAAGACAGGTCCCGACTTACTAAAGCAACTGTTTGATACTTGGTCGGGTTGACATCCCACATGTGACGATCGAGAGTTCCGCTCTCAGCGGACCAGACAACCACAACGGTGAAGGCGACGAGTAGCATCCACGAAGGGACGAGCAAGGCATCATCCAGCCCAAATCCCCCACCGTGTCTTCTCAATCGAAGGATCAACCGTAGGATCACGAGAACGGTACTGATAACGATCAGGGTGAGAGCATAGGCGGGCATCCATTTTCGTCGTTCGCCATGAGGGTACGCATCGGTTTGCCAGGCATAGAGGATTTCCTTCGTAGGGATGATGATGTTTCCGATGGCCTCCACGCCTGCGAGGTGGCTTGCCATGGTGTTGTTGGAGTTGTGTAGGTTGCAGAAGCCACAGGTCGTGGTTCACGACTAGCAACAGGACAGAACAGGGCAATGGCCGAGACGGCAGGGCAGAGGTATGTATAAGGGATCGTGGACATGCATGATCAGAGTCACGGCACAAGGGTGACCCTTGTATATCTGGGGAACCTCATGGGAGCCGCTCAGGGCGACGCTTCGACTGCCGAGTCTTCTTAGGCCGCCGTGCGGTCAGAGAATTCAGGCGTCCTGTAGTGATGTGTTAGGCACTAGTCGCTACTGTACTATCGTGATGAGGAGCATGCCGCGCCATGGTTGCAGCCAGCAGCGTAACGGCTTCGGGGTCAGCTCGTGAGTTTCAGAGCGTTCGCCCAGATGGAGCAAGTTTGACGTTCTCACGTGTCGTCTTCACGTTATACGTGCCTTGGATGTCTCAACAAGGCCAGTGCTGTTGCGCGGTCAAAGTTTCATTGCGATACAGCGGTAAGTGGAGTAGGCTTGATTGTGACCGCAGCCATCCGGGTTGAAGAGTCGCCTTGTGGAGCACCCTGGGCATCTCTGGGCATCCGATAATTCCATATGTAGAACCCTAGCCCAGCATTAATAGTCAGAGGCTGAGAGCTAGACAACTCTCAGTCGCTTCGGTACCTAGCGCCGTAATCTCTGATTCGCTGATGCAGAAATTGACGGAGAATCTCTCCACTCCAAGGCACACGCAGGTGATAGAATTGACTTTCCGGGTACTCGGCACAGAAATGAGGTGGACTTCAGAAAAATCGACGTCGCTTAATAGGCCGCCACAAGCGTGCATTGGAATCAGTGTTTTCACTGGCATGCCCCAAACGTTCAGTGACAATCGAAACGCAGGCGAGACGACATCCCTTGAGCCGGTGGCCTCTAGCATGTACAGTGTGCGTATCAGAAATCTGGTACCAGCACATACCACCATCGATCATCTGTTGGCCTAAAACAGGATGCGGTAACCACAGCACACTTGCCTGTCCCAAGGGCCAACAGTACCTCCGTAGTAGGAGGTAGTGGACGCGGCCGCATTCTAGCCGGCGATCATGCGGACTGCAGTCCTGGATTCCCACCAGATCCGGGCGTTGTGCACGAGGTGGCCGCCGCGGGCACTATGATGCTTGATGATCCTGGAGACTGGACTGGGCTTGACGTGGCCAATGCCCACATGAGTCGCGAGTACAATGATTATCGATTGTGTCGAATCATTGCCATTTCGCTGTGGAAAAGTGGAAAGACCCTTCCACCCTCTCAGACGTTGTGTTCGTGGGCTCCACGCCTCCACACCAACAAGACCAGGCGTGTGTCGAGAGGTGATGATGACAATATTCCGTTGTAGAGGGAGTCAAGCGGCAATCTCCCGGAAACCCGCGTTTTGTCCGTGAAGTCCTCACAGATGCAGGTTTCTCCTGCAAACTCAGACAAGGCCCTATAAAAATTTCTTCAGGTGCCGAAGAAACATCGCAAGCAGGTAATGCAACAGTTGAAGGATGCTATAGGGTTTGCGGTTTCCAACACGTGCTTGATACATACCCCGTGGCTCAGGAAGAGTCTCGCTGACCCGAGTTCGAATCACGACGGACGTTCCAAAGGAGCAATAATGCCAGGCAGCCGGTGCGGGCCAAGGGATGTGGGCGGAATGAGCTTGACTCGTGAGCCATGTCCATTTACTCGATTGATCTGCAAGCATCTGCAACGGCGGAAAGCAGAACCGGGTGCGAGGGCCATCTGATAGCAGGGGTTGGGGTGTCTTGTTGGATTATCAATCTTCGTGTGCTCTGATAGAGCGAGAGTGGAACACATGTCGGCTTTCATTGCCCTCTCATGCCATATCTCTCGGTCCGTGGTATTGGTACAATAGGACCCCGAGAGACAGCCGAACGTGGCGTACGAGAGGAAGAAAAGACTCATGTGTCCCGCGGCAGGGGTAAACTATTTCACAGACAAGCCTTTTCGTCACACTCAACACAAACCTTTGCGTCCACTATTGACAGCAATAGTCTCGTTCTTTCTCTGAACTGTCAGGGCTGAGGGGTTCATGTCTTCCTGCAAGTCCATTGCACACAACCATGGAGCACGTGCGAGCACTTGGACTGCAAGCATGACTCTGCATGTAGATCCGGCCGCGGATTGTGGGCGGATGTTGTGGAACTTGTGGGTGACAGCTGGCCTGGGCAGCAAGGAATGAACGGAAACCGGCTGAGCGGGTGGATCTTGCGTGATTCAGGGATGCTAATTATTGACGTCCTCCAACCACCAATGGAATGATCTGCACCACGAACACGTTGATGAAGCAGAGTCAGGACATATGGATGTGACTTTATACGAAAGAGAGTTCTGTGACAGTCTCGAAGTCGTGGTACCGAGAAAGCATCACAGCTTGACACTTCACACCTGAATCCTCAGGATACATGCAACTGCCGAGGCATGTGATGTGGGAGAAGAGGTTTGTATATTCATCTTGGTCTTATCGACTGTTGATCACGTTGATCACCATTGTTGTAGACTTCAGGGATTGACTGCATGTGACCTGCAGCTCCATCATCGGGAATCAGGCCTTCCAATAAACCTTGCGGACGCGTTGCGTTCATGCGCGTTTGTAACCCTTTGGCCGTATCGCACGAGAGACTCGCTTACTGACTTCTGACCTCTGTTCCGTCAGTTTGTCGAAAAGCCAACAAGAGGCATGCATCCTCGCGAAGAAGGGGAATCTCATGTGCTCTTCTCTACGGTTCTCGGCCTCCATCAAAGAAGGAGTATAGAAGCTCCCCCTCTCGCATCTTCCACAAGGACAGCAGTGCTGACACACGCTACTGCTCTCCTTCCGTTATAACGCTACTGAACACCACGTTTTTCTCGTCTCCGTTACCTGTATATCCTGGTAGTGAAACACCCAGCAATGGCTCGTACGTGCGGAGCAGACGGTTAGCTGTCAATCCAGACAACTGGAACCAGATTGGTACCCAAAATGGCAGTAAGTCCGTGGATAAGTCCCATCGAATTTCACGGGATGAGTTCCTCCTCTAGGAATGCACGAAATTTGACACGCTAAGTATACGGCCGCCTCCAGATCGAGAGTTCTATAAGAACAGTATCCCTCACAGTGAATCCGGAGACTGGCAGATTGGGAGATGCTTCTCTACGTCTATCAGGAAATATGACTATTCTATTGAAGCAATTCTACCGTCAAATGCTGCTCCATTGCGATCTTGCAAACACAATGCGGAGCGATCGTTTAATAACAGACCTTTGGCCACTGAGGGATTCTTCTGTGCGCAGTAGTCATACTCGGGGAATAACTCGATAAGCAGAATAGCAAGCGATGCATAACCCTCTTATTTCCATCGAAACGTTTCTGGCAACAAAAAAAGCTCAGGCACTTACCTGAGTATGTCCTCCTCAACTTCATCTTTGATAGATACCCATTTCCTCGGAGCCTACAAAAGCCCGGGTTCTCGTCTTCCAGCGATCGAAAACCCAGCAGCATCAAAAGCAAGCTCAAACAACGGCCACCTTTTGAGTTGACGACTGTCCTACTTATTCTCGCTACCGCTTCCAAGTTCGCGCCTAAAGACAACTCCAACACCTCCTTAGCTCCCGAATAAGACGTTATCATTGCCTGTCAGAAGCAAGAACACCAACATCAGTATCACTATTTGACGCACTGAAACCAGTCAACCTACTTATCCACGTCCTACAGAAAGCCAACCACACTATACCGCACAAAAACAAAATGAAAAGGGTAAATGCGTATAAAGCAGTAAAACATTCTTATCTACAGATATACAAAACTCAAGAAGAAGATTCCAAACTCGGACTCCCTCGTATCATATCATGTCAAACCACACCCTCCTACAAACTCTCCTTCTGCCACCAAACTCACGTTCTCAAGCAGGTACTCACAGAAGAACAAAGTGAGCCACCTTCCATATTCGACGTTGATGGGTCGATGGGCATGACTTTTCATGCCATGATAGAAACAATCAGTACAGTCCGTAACCCAGCTAATAGACCCCAACGTTATTGGATCACTAACTTAGTCCCTTTCCCTTTGATTCCTTCGCACTTTTATATTTTCGTCGCTCTGTCTTCCAGGGCTTCAGGAATGAAAAGTGGTCGATTCCATTGAAACAAGTGAGTCTGAGGCTTTGCCTGTCTCTACGTACCATCAGATCAGATCAGACCAGATCAGATCAGAACAAAAATGACAATATACACCGAGTCAAGTAAGAGCACCAGAAAGGAGGAGAAAGAAACGGAAGTTATCAAACTAAGGGAAAAAGTCTTCTTCTTCTTCTTCTTCTTCTTCTTCTTCTTCTTCTTCTTCTTCCTCCTCCTCCTCTTCTCTACCACCAAACGACGAGCGGCAGGGTAGACATACGTATTTATCGATCAAACACAACGCAAATGAATTAAGTGAAAACGGCCCACTTCTCCTATTGCGGTTCGTCATCATCAGCAAAATCAGAGTGTTATCAACACGTGATGGATGAAGATTTCTGGTATTGAGACTACAAGTAAAACAAAGACTGCATTGCCGATTCATGAGATTTGTTCTGGAATCTTATCATGATAAAGTATGACAAGAACAAAATCTTTCCAAGAGCGTCGAGATTACTTTTAGTGAAAGCTTTTTGTGCTATTTCCAGAATCTCAGAATGTACATCCTCTCCAATAAATAGCGGTATGTACAGGTCCAAATATTTAAATTACAACTCTACAACACCATGCCAAGTCCCCCCTCTAGCAACAACAAGAAAGAGCGTCGGCCACACCAGTCAAGCGACCTCAAAAGAACGCTAAGCCCTCTGCGTTCTCCTCTTGCTCATCTTCCTGGTCTCCGCGTCCTTCTCCTTCTGCAGGAACTTCCTCTGCTCCTCCGCGTTCATCTTGCCGAGCTTGCGGTCGCGCTCCTCCTTCTTGAGCTTCTCGGCCTGCACGCGGCGCTCCTCGGCCTTCTCCTCGTCGTCGAGCTTGCGCAGCTTGCGGATCTCGTCCTCACGCGTTGCGCGCACCTTGCGCAGCGCTTCCGGGCGGAAGTGCGCGCTGCTGACGAGGTGGTCGGGCAGGCGGAGGAAGGTCGCGAACAGGGAGGTAGAGGTGGGTTTCGGGTTGAGGCGCATGGAAAGGTAGACGCGCTTGCGGGGGATGAGGTCGTCGAGTCTGAGAGGGGGAGGGGGTTAGTTTGAGTTTGGGAGTGTGATGGTGGGGTTTCCTCAAGGACAAAATTGTGAAAAAGCAAGGATACGACAGGTAACTTACTTCTTAGGCGCATCAATAGGCTGGTCAGTGATGATCAGAGCCTCGAGGTCCTCACCAGCGTCGGTGACAGCCTTGATGAGCTCAGGAGTGAGCATGGCCTCCGTGACCTCAGCGCTCTCGCTCATGACGGTAGCCCAGAGAGGAAGCTTAGGGTGGTCCTTAGTCGAGGTGAGGGAGATATCGTAACGCTCGTCTCTGAGCGCCCTCATCTTGTCCTTGTGCACAACAGCCCAGACGAAACCATCGTAAGTCGAGTCCTTGCTGGCGGGCGCAGCGGGGAGCAGGGTCTTCTCCTTGCCATCGAAGCAGTAGGCCGTGGCCTCGACTCTCTCGGCGGGCGCGGGGAAGCTGTCGGCGAAGAAGGAGGTGGCCAGCTCGCCGAACCAGGCGAGCGGGTTGTAGCGCTTGTACAGCGAGATCTTGATGTCCAGCCATGCGACGTTCTGCCTGCCGGTGCAGTACGCGAGGTACTCGCCCTTGCTCTTCTCCTTCAGCAGGTCGGCGGGCACGTCAGTGCTGCCGGTGAGCTGGGAGGCGCCGTCCTGCTTGACGTCGCCGACGCTGGTGTTCTTGCGGCCGCTGAAGCCGATGCTGGCGTACTCGCTTTCGAGCATGGGCAGGTAGGTCGAGGCCCATTTCTTCGCGCGGGTGCGGTTGGAGCGCGTGCCGATGATGTTGACGAAGACGATGATCAGGATGATTGGCACGATGAAGAGCTCCTGGTAGAAGTCGGCGATGGTCGTGCGCTCCCACACGCGGTACCACGCAGTGTACGGGCGGTTGGCATTGGAGTAGTACACCGAGGGCGAGCCGGTGGTGGAAGCTGCTGCGGCGGCTGCGCCAGAGACGGAAGAAGCGGCGTGCGAGGGAGCCAACGGCGAGGCTGCAGTCGCGAAGTCGGCAAAGTCTAGTAGCAGGGTGAGTGGCTATTATCTTCAATGCCTCAATGGCTGTGAGGGGGAATTGACTTACCGGCATCGCTGGGAACAGCGGAGGAGACGGCGGAAGATGCGCCTCCGAAGAAGCCCTTGGCCAAATCCGCCAGTGCCGCCATGTCGTTGATATAGGGCGGTGAGTGTCAGGTAGAGGCTACGTGGGGGAGGAGAAGAATTGGGAGTAGACAAGGGACAGATATGTAGAGTGAGGTCAAAGCGAAAGCTGGAGCTGCCGAACGAACGAGTGGAGACAACTGTCTGGGGCTGGAAGCTTCCAAACTTCTGGGCGAGTAGGCGAGCACGCGAGCATCTCTAGGTAGGTAATCTCGTTTCTGTTGTAAAGCGAAGGTTGTATGAGCAATAGTGTACATGGTGTACTAGACAGACAACAACTGTCACAGAGCGGGGCCAACAGGGTCACTGCATAACATGTATATCAGAGGCGTTGTTTATGGGATTGAAGGCGCCGCTCTCCGCGATGATGGGGGCTATCTGCACACCTACCAGAGGCACCCGGCCATTCAATGTATGATTGTCATCATGATGAAGAGACGTGAAGAACCTCGCGTGAAGAACCTCTAAATGCGTCATTGTCTCTCCAAGGCTGTGGACAAGCGCGCTCATGGCTCGACTTGTATGTTAATAAAGACGAATATACTTGTAGATACGATGTGTGCAACATGTTCATGTATAGAAATGCATTAGTGTCAGAAGACATACAACGAGCCACGCTTTAACAGTACCGACGAATGGTAAGAACGCTTATTAAAGTTGAAGGTGTCAACATGAACAGTGCTCATGCAGTTCAAGCTGCGAACCTCACATCACGCCGAAACCATCGAGATCAAATCAGTCTCAGACATAAAGATTCATTCGCATTCTGGTGTAATAAAACCTGACAACCCTGCGTGTATACATGCGGACCTAAAGGCGTACAATCGACGATATGCAAACAACGTCGGCCAATTGGACTATACCTCTTCCGACTACCTTACTTTCCAACAGACAAAAAGGAAAATCAAAACATCCATCAAAAAGAGATCGCAGCATCCTCAGTCTATCGTCAAGACAAGCCATGCTGTTGTATGCACATTGCCATAAAACCTAAGGGCCGCTGTTGAGGCTTCTCGAATGAAACCCACGACCCGCTCGGGTGTGAATCATGTATGATTGTCGAGTCTTTACTCGCGCTTGAGCTCGCGGAACATGTCCTTGAGCTCCTCGGAGATGAGACCCTCGACCTTGTCGGTGAGCTCGGCGACCTTGTGTGCGAGCTCATCACCCTCGGCGTAGACCTTGTCACCGGCAACCTTGGCCTCGGACTCGACCTCCTCAAGCAGGCTGTTGAGGCGGGAAGAAACCTCGTAACCGCCCTTCTCGACGATGGCGGTGTAGTTAGACTCGCCACCGCCGTTCCAGGCGAGGATGTTTGCGGTGTTGCTGGGGACGTCAGAGAGAGCGCCCTCGGTGGCGATGGAGATCAAGTTGGCCTTAAGCTTCTTCGGGGTGATATCCGCGACAGCGAAGGCAGAGTCCTTGGAAGGCTGAAGGGAGAGGAGGTAGGCAAGGAGACCAGCAACGTGAGGAGAGGCCATGGAGGTACCGGAGATGGTGTTGACGGCGTACTTGCTGCCGATCCAGGTAGACTGGATGTTAAGACCGGGAGCGAAGATGTCGTTGCACTTGCCGTAGTTGGAGAAGTAGGCACGCTCGTCAGCGAGAGTGCTGGCACCAACGGTGACAGCCTTGTCAGCAGCGGCGGGAGAGTAGTTGCAGGAGTCGGCGTTGTCGTTACCGGCAGCGACAGCGAAGTGGATACCGGCATCGACGGCAGCGTTAACAGCCTGGTCAAGGATGGATGATTTGCCACCGCCCAAGCTCATGTTGGCGGTAGAGCCCTTGAAGCCCTTTCTCTTGCCCTTCTTCGCAATGCTGACCTGCTCAAGATGAGACTCGGCGGCGTACTCGACACCCTTGACGACATCGGACATGGAGCCAGAGCCGTTGGAGCGCAGGACCTTGACGGCCTTGACGTGAGCCTTCTTGGCAACGCCGTACTTCTTGCCGGCGACGGTGCCGGAGCAGTGTGTACCGTGTCCGTTTCCATCCTCATCGGCATCACCTTGCGGGATGGTCTTGCCCCAGGACGCACGACCCTCAAAGTCGACGTGCTCGATGTTGGTGCCGGTGTCGACAACGTAGACGTCAACACCCTCACCGCCGTCCTCGGCGTACAGGTACTTGTTGAAGGTACCGAAGCTCAGGCTGTCACGGTGGGAGATACGGGCGAGACCCCAAGGGGCGTTCTTCTCAGTCTCGGAGTCGGACTTGAGAGCGTGGACCTCCTGGTCCTTCTCGATGAGGTGGACCTGTGTGGTGATGACTGGTTAGCTTGGTGTGAGGTTGCCGAGGCTATCAAGACCGGCTTACATCAGGGTGTCTGCGAATCTGCTCAATGACATCTTCATCGAAGTGGCCAGAGTAGCCCATCAGGCCACCGGCGATGTTGTAGGTGTGCTTGAGGCCGCTGAAGATGTCATCGACCATTGGGGTCTGCGAGCGCTTGCGGAGCTCGGTCTTTGCTGCCTGGGTCTCCTCGTGGAGACCCTGTACCCAGCCGTGGTGCTCAGCAGCCAGGTTCTGGGTGACATGGTCCTTGAAGACGATCATGTAGTTGTCCGCAATCTCCTTTGCGTTGGAAGCAGAGAGGATGGGAGCAGCATCGTTGTGGATGCTGTTGACAAGCACGGGCGACGCAGTCGCCAGAGATGCCAGCGAGAGGCCAGCCAGGGCGCCACGCATGATGGGCAATGAGATGTGAATGGGGGGACTAGACGGAAACAAACAAAGTGTTGATGTTACTGCTGTGAGTTGGATGAAGCGATGATGATGGTGGATGAGGAAGATGGAGGTAGAGGATGAGGACAAGAGAGTCGAGGTAGATGAAGCGTCGGCGACTGAGATAAGGGACGTCACGCGATATGGCAGGAGCGAGGCTGGCGACCGTATGACGACGTACGTTTCCGGCGCTTGGAAGCTCTCCCCGGGTTTTGGCTCCACGCTGGTTCGAGCGCCCGTCGCTCTGAGAGAGGAGCCCCGAGGCCTTCCCACCTTGATAGACAACGCGCTCATCCATCGACTATGACTCCATGTAGGCAGCGGTAATGCCGTGCCCGTGCTCTGTACCATACCAGGACAATTCACCCTCACAACAAGCTTGTTCCCAGAAGACCACGATCCCCTGGTCTCTCCATACGCGCAATCACATCCATGAGGACATTCACTCAACGCTCTGCTATCGTATCGGAGCTCTACTGGGGAAAGCAGGTACCCTCGGGCCTCTGCATCCTACCATGCACGTGAAGGATCCGAATCGATCATAGCACAGATAGCGCCGCTTTAGTTGACTCACAAGAGCGGTGCACGCTTGGAATGGTCTCATGTTCCTGAATAGCACCTTATCGATGGCGTTCTGGGAGGTAGCTACAGCGATAGCGGAGCATGTACTGCCATAGCAACACCAAACAGACATCTATGCGTGCAGACTCTCTCTTGCTTCCCACTTGCTTTTGAGATGTCTATGCCTGAACATAGGACCACGCAGTAGACTAGACAGAGCTGAGAGCTCGGACAATTCACCGAGCGTCTCGAGACGATGTGATACATCGCCTTCTTGCTCCCTTGGTTCTAGTGGGAACACGCCTCGTCGTCACGGCATCATCGAGTTGCCTTATTGCACCATCTCAGTTGGGACTACTCCTTGTTCCCCTTGATACAGATTCTCTCGACTAGCATTACTTTTACGCATGACCCTCCCAACATATAGACTGCAGTCATGCGCATAAACACAAGGCATGTAGTATGTAGATCTATTCACTGAGATGGTGGATCGAGCTGCCGCCTTATCATCATGCGCGTTGGCAGCAGCACAGACGACGCCGAAGACGCGTATTACCAGTCACTGTGGCTCAGCCTCACGGGTCGTGGCTTTCTGCACTGTCCAACATCGATAGATGCCGCGGAGAGCTGTTTCACTCACTCGAGCCGCCACGGATCACAGGGGCGACAGAAAGGAAGACCAGCCGCCCACCGGCAAATTCACGATCGCACCATTTGCATGGAAGACTCTGGCTCCAAACGTTCAGCATACCTTGTACCGCTCCCCCAGAAACCTGCGGAATAGTCCCGAAGCCTGGCCCATCGACCTCACTACTGCTCTACTCTCTCCTAAACCGCCACCCTAGCGTCCGCGCCAAGCTCGGCCGCCCGTTCTATATTCAGTAGCAGCTGAACATCTGGATAGCAGGCTGTAGCGCTGTATGACAGTCTGTCTTGCGCTTCATTGACTGTTTGCCCGGTGCAGAGTCAACGGGACCATGTCCGCTTGAGTCCAAAGCTTGACCTGACCGACGACATGGCCTTGACTGCAGGCCAAATCCGTCGGCCCAGGTCGTCCACCTCGGCGTCTCGAGGCTTGAATGCAGACGAACAGTCCTCCGGCGTTGCGGACTTGTGTCGCGACCTTGCTTCGGTAGCTCCATTCCTAGACGACGAAGACTGCAAGCGCATCGTGACCATCTCCCGCGGCCTGGGGCCAGCTCTCACAGAAAGCTCCGCGACTAAGGATGTCTTCAGGCGTGGAGGCGGTTTGAGCAGCGTTCTTCAAGCGATCAAAGAACTCTGTCAGTCTGGCATTGACCAACGTGCCTTCAGCGTAGATGCTTCTGCTGAGGCCATCGCAAGTCTGCTTACGCTTCTCTCCACTGCTTTCAGCGGACATCGGGGGAACGAGCGGTATTTTGCAGATCGTCTAGATGGCTGGAACGTCTTGCAAAATTCTTTGCTGACCTTACTGGACGTCATACTCGAAGATCCTAACCATGAGGGGCAGCTCGATGTTGCAAAGACGCTCCTTGTCGGCATTTTCCACCTTGCCTTTGGGGAGGATGATGGCAGTCGTCTAGTAGCCAGCCTCGACTCTGTGGCCCTGGACGACAGCACCGATGACGGAGCCCGAAAATTGCTAAAGGGGCATGAAATCGTTGTACAGCCTCAAGCGTGTAGCTTGTCCGTCCGGATGCTGTTGCGTCTTCTTGAAGTCCAACCCAGTGAAGGCGACACGCCTCTTCAAACGCTTTCCAAGTCTTCCGTCAACATGGTCTACGACCTCACTAGTCTGTGCGTGCGTAACCAATATGCACTCTGGGAAACAGGCATCACATCCCATCTCATGTCAATTTGGCTTGACAGCAATGCCACAGATGAGCGTGGTCTCACAGCAAGGAAATCCCTGCACTTACTCAAAGGATTCGGCGTCAGTAATCTTGATGATGCGGCACTGCTCTTCCGCCGTGCTTGCAAATCTGACGATGCACGTTCTCTATTGCTCGAAACTTTACAAGCATCAAAAGCGCCGGCTCTTATACAATTTGACTTGTCACAATCTGGCCACTCTTCAGTCGAGCTGAAGAGTTTACCGCGACCCTTCCCACCCAGCATTGGCTACTCATTGACTGCATGGTTCCGTTTTGATGAGTTCGATTCACGCACACATACAACGCTCTTTGGCGCCTTCGATGAAACTCAGACATGCTTTTTGCTGGCATACCTGGAGAAAGATACGCGATCGCTCATTCTGCAAACATCCATAAGAAACTCCAAGCCGAGTGTTCGCTTCAAATCCACCAAATTCGCGGCTGGGAAGTGGTACCACTTGGCCATTGTCCATCGCCGGTCATCTGCGGATCCAAAGCATAGTCCTGTAATGCTCTTCGTGGACGGCGAGTTCGCCGAACAGGTGAAGATCGGCTACCCCGAAACGCCAATACTGGAAGAATCTCACCCACGGGAGCTGCCGATGAGAAGTCAAGGACGTCAAGCGCGGACGGTCCAGGCATTCTTCGGAACGCCTGCTGACCTGGCAGCTCGACTTGGACGCAACCAAATCACAGAGAAATGGTCTCTAGCCGGCGCGCATTTGTACCAGGTGCCGTTGACAGACGAGCTTGTGGCAGTTCACCACAAACTAGGTCCAAGATACTATGGCAACATGCAGGATTGCCTCGGACCTCTGTTGACGTATCAAGCTTCGGCGGAGTTGAACCGCTACAATGAACTTCTGCATCCGGACAAGTCAGAAAAGTCCGAGATCGTCACGGCGACGGAAGGACGAGGTAGCGACGTCCTGGCTGAATCGAAGTTACTCTTGAGCATCTCTCCCATGGCCATCTTGAACCCTGACGCTTCCAACGTCAAAAGCTTGGTGGCGCAGTACGGGCTCGACAAGCGATCCAAACAACGCTACGAAGAGCTTGTCAAGGCAGGAGAGGCTATTGCAATCAACACAGCCATTCCAACCATAAGCGAGGCTTTGGGCCGGCCCTTTGGCTGCGCAGTTCTCAAGGGTGATCCAGTTGTCGTACTGCCCAAATCGTTCGATGACACTGCATGGTGCTTGTCGGGCTGCCTGCCTGTGCTGCTCAAACTTCTGGAAGCTGCGACTTCGAAAGCGGCTTTTTTGCAAGCTGTTGAGATCTTCTTCGAATGCGTTCAAGATAGCTGGAGAATCAGTGAGGCCATGGAAAAAGGCAGTGGTTTTGGCATTCTGTCCCTCATCATCCGAGAAAAGCTCGGCTTCGAGTCTGGTGCTTCGGCGAGCTATGTCACCTCACGCAAGCCGTCAACAATGCTGCCTCTCGAAGACCGCCAGGCGCTCCCATTGCCTCTCTTGCATTTGATCCTGAAATTTGTCGGATTCGACAGTGCAGCGCCCGAGAATTCGATGATTGTGAATCCTATGGGCTACCGAGTCCTGTTGGTCGACTTTGACACATGGAGGCGGTGCGATGCGGACACTCAAAAGCTGTACTATGAGCAGTTTGTGCATTTTGTGGGCCGAAACAAGCATCACGGCTTCAACCAGAAGAGGCTCACAAGAATGCGGGTGCTGAAGCGACTCGTAGAAGGGCTTAAAGTCGAAGACGCTCCGCAAGATTGCGTGGAACCACTCATGTCGGCATTGAAGGCTCTTGTTGACACATCTGCGCATGGCTCATACAAAGATCTGGCCATGTTCATTGCCTTTGGCCTGCATGATGAACGCGCGCAACAGACGAGACCGATCAAGAGCATCGCCAGTGCAGTACAAGTCCGGCAAAGAGCAGTCTCGTGGGCACGCAGAGGCTCATCGAGACCTACAACACCCGGCGGTGCTAGTCCGGTGCCAGCCAGACCATGCATGTCACGCGCGGACCTAGCTGTGCGCATGTTAGAACTGCTCACCAACGTGCTCTCCGACGATCGAAGCCCCACCGCGACCAAGCGTTTCATCAGAGCAGTTCCGTCAAGGTGGCTGTCACACATGCTTTCCGAGCCCGACGTCCGTGTTGTAGTGCTAGCAGTCCGCATCGCATGTCGTTGTCTCAGCACCTTGGGTCCCGACTTCAAGAGTTCTTTCGTCGATAAGAACGGCGGATTCGTGACATTGAAGGCTCGGATGAAAGCGTACTGGAGGAGTCCCTCGTTGTGGACGCTTGCCTTCGCCATGATGTTCGGTCGCGACATCGCGCCCACCGCCCTACAGAACGGGCTGACCGTCTTTGGTCTTGTGGAAGCGCTCAACGTCAACGACAGCCTCTACGTCCTTCATCCAGAGATGCTTCAGCCTATTATGAACATGCTTGAAGCCGCCCTGAGGGACGTTGTGAAGACCGATGAGCCTGCCGATTCAGACGTCACGATCGTCAAGACGATCATGCAGTTTCTCGGCGAGCTCTACACGCGCAGCGCAGGCTTCCGCGAATTCGCGACGAGTTCACGCTATGTTCAGGAGATCTTGTTCGTCTTATACCCAGTCATTGTAGGCTCGGACAGGCTCTCTGCCGCTACCGAGTACCAAGCCGACAAAGATTCGTTGTCTTTCAAGGGCGAAGAAGTGGTGATGCGTCCACACTCCAACTCGTTAGGTGAGAGACCGCCCTCAGTAAGGAGCCTGCAAATGGAAGGCGAGAAACGCCCGCCTTCGCCTTCTAAGCGCGTTGCTGCCCCAAGACGCCTTTCTTCGTTCGTCCTGGTCCACGAAGGCGCACGGAAATCGAATGTGCCAGCAGCCCGGTTCAGTCCAGCAATATCTACCAAGAGCGCTGAACCGGTGAAGTTGAAGGTCGGCAACTCGCTTGTTGAATCGCTGCTTGAAGTCTGCGTCAATCTCTTCATAGATCTCATCTGCAACAAAAAGGAGTTCAATGGAGTTGGCCTGTTTCTGAAAGTCCCACCAGGCTTCCGCGAGCATCAGGCGTATTTCGAGTCGTACATCTTGGTACACACCCTTTCCCAGCTTTGGAACCATTTACAGCTAGACCAAGCACTTTTGCAAGAGACACGAGTCTTGACCAACCTCGGAAGATTCTGTGGACACATGGCTGAGGCAGTCTTTGAGGGATGGTTCATCAATGGCGCTCAGCCGGTCATCGATTTCATTGGTAAAGTCTTGGACTACCTGCAGCAACCAGACATTGCGGCAGTCAAAAGCGTCCGTCTTTGCGCTCAGGCGATCAACACGATGCGCATCGTTTTCCTCAGAGTGATGCTGCTACGACTCTCGGAGCTGGACGAGTCAGTCGATGAGCTTGAATCTATCACCTTCCTGGACCAGATGAACTACTGGCAGACAATTCTGTTCTCCACCGAGAATCAAGAAACGCCTTTCATTCGCCTTATCTGCTACCTTCTGTACATGAAGCTCACCACAACAGTGAAATCAGTCCGCTTTGCAGCGGCTCGGTTGTGGCGCACTATGCTTATGCAGAAGCCTACGGAAACGGCGACCTTGCTTACCTACGCTATGGGCTCAGAGCAGCGACACTTGTCCACAGGATTCATGAAGCTGGTGTCGCTTGACGACGAAGACTTCATTCTCTGGGTCGACGAGAATCGGAAGAGCCTCGACAGCATTTTCGTCGATGCATTAGCCAAGCCATGGGACGACTTCGTGAGCGAGGAGAACCGCCGCAACGAAGAGTCCGCCAAGTCGCGTCTGAACAAGCGGAAAGAAAAGCTTCGCCAATGGCAAAGCGAGGAGGCGAGCGTGGACGATTTCCTACAGCATTACGAAAGTTCCACGAAGCATTGGCGAGCCAACGTCCACGCGCAAGAGAAGCTGAAGCTACAGAGGTCCATGCAGGACCACCAAGAGAATGTGCACCTCGTCTTCACCGTCTTCGCTCGCTTGGAGCATTTGATGAGACAGCCCTGCGGGCTGGACGCGAATGCTGAAATCACCAAATGGCAGCTCGATGAGACTGAAGGCGCGAATCGCATGCGCATGCGCACGCTGCCAGACTTGTCTCCAGACACCCAGAGCTACCAGTCGAAGAGGAAATTTTCGGAGCGACACAACCTTAGCAAGCTGGCTTTGAACACCCAGGTCGGTCCTCCGATCAAAGACGACATTGTGTCTTCCATTCCGAACACGCCGGCCGATGCGACAGATGGCACGTCGGACAAACCCGGCGACGGTCGATCGAGAGGTGATTCCATTTCCAACTCGCAGCTGCTGGAGGGTGGCTTCGAGATGGTTGAAGATCCTCAAGAGGGTGAAGATGGCATCATCGAAGACAAGAACAGGAAGGTCATGACGAGTCTGCAACGAGGCGACATGGTCCAGCAACTGTACAACATCTCCCGCATTGTTGGCCTAGAAGCTTGCGAAGGTCTCTTGGTCATCGGTAAGAAATGTTTATACCTCCAGGACAACTTCTTCCAAAGGTCAGACGGCGAGATCGTCAGCGTCTCGCAAGCTCCTGAGGATGAGAAAGACCCGTATGTGCAGTTGATATCCGGCAAAGATGTCGGTTCTCAACGCAGCAGGAATAGCATCGGCGAGCAGGCAAGCCGCAACTGGACTTGGATGGAAGTCTTGAGCGTTTCCAAGAGGCGCTTCCTTTTCCGCGACGTCTCGCTTGAGGTCTTCTTCACCGATGGAAGAAGCTATCTCCTGACTTGCATCAACAAAAGTAAGAGAGACGAACTATACAGTGCCATCGTCAGTCGGGCTCCTCACGTGCACAGTGCAACCACCGTAGCCAGTGAGGACGCATGGCGTCTTGACAATCTCCGCAACCCCGAAGAGGCTCCTCAATCGTTTGGATCGAGATTTGCAAGTGCGCTCAAAGGCGGCACGCCGCATGCTGCTACAAAGAAATGGATCAAGGGTGATATGTCCAATTTCCAGTACCTGATGCTCATCAACACCATGGCTGGACGCTCCTTCAACGATTTGACACAATATCCTGTCTTCCCATGGGTGTTAGCCGACTACAGCAGTGATGAGCTTGACCTCACAAATCCAAAGACCTTCCGTGACTTCTCCAAACCAATGGGCTGTCAGACGCCGCAGCGAGAGGCCGATTACAAGGATCGGTATAAACAGTTTGCCGAGATGGGTGATGAGAACGCCCCTCCCTTCCACTACGGAACGCATTACTCTTCGGCCATGATTGTCACATCCTACCTGATCCGCATGCAACCATTCGTACAGTCCTACCTCCTGCTTCAAGGCGGCAACTTCGACCACGCCGACAGACTGTTCGACTCGATCGAAAGAGCATGGCTCTCTGCTTCGCGAGAGAACATGACCGACGTGCGCGAGCTCACACCAGAGTTCTACTACCTCCCTGAATTCCTGAGCAACCTCAACGGCTACGACTTCGGTGCCAAGCAAGGCAACGACGAGCTTGTTGGTGACGTGAAGTTGCCGCCATGGGCCAAGGGCGATCCACATATCTTCATCGCAAAACATCGCGAGGCGCTGGAAAGTCCTTATGTCAGCGAGAATATACACCAATGGGTCGATCTTGTTTTTGGCTTCAAGCAACGAGGTGACGCTGCCATCGAGGCCACAAACGTATTCCAGCATCTGTCCTACGGTGGAGCGAAAGATCTGGACAACATCGAGGATCCTGTCGAGCGACTGGCCACTATTGGGATCATTCACTCTTTCGGTCAAACGCCATACCAGGTCTTCCCGCGGCCTCACCCTCACCGAGAAACGGAGAAGTTCGCTACGGCCAGGCTTGATACGATGGCAGAGTCTCTAACCAGGCTCCCCGCGCCGCTCGTAGAAGACAGCCATAAAGTTGAGACGATCATATTCTCGCCAACTCTAGACCGTGTGCTTTGCGCAGGCCCATGCATGCTTCACATGCTGCCCAACTGCGATCGATACATACAATGGGGATTCGCCGATCACAGTCTGCGATTCTTCTCTTCGAACACCAGACGCCTGCTCGGCCTCTACGAAAACACACACATCGGACCAGTCACCACGACCACGTTCGCAGACAGCAAGACCCTGATCACCGCTGGTGCAGACTGCACCCTAGCCATCTGGACAGTAACCAAGACGCGCGACGCGATCGAAATCGACTGGAAAACCTACCTCTTCGGGCACCGCGCCCCCGTCACCATCCTCGCCGCCAGCCGCGTGTTCAGCACCCTCCTCTCCGTCTCCGCCGACGGCCAAGTCCTCCTCTGGGACCTCAACCGGCACGACTGCATCCGCAGCCTCCTCGCACCCAGCAAGCAGAGCGTGCAAGCGACCCAAATCAGCAGCACGACAGGCCACATCGCGCTCTGCCGCGGCGCGCACATGCTCCTCTTCACGCTGAACGGGCACCTTCTCGTCTCGCAGAAAATCGCCGACGCCCCTCCCGACGACCAGATTCTCAGCTGCGCCTTCTACTCCGGCGCCGCGAACGAGTGGGTCGAGCGCGAGCTGCTTTTCACGGGCCACGCGCATGGTGTTGTGAATGTTTGGGCTCTTACCACGCTCGCCGATGGGGCTTGGCATTTGTTGCTGGTCAATCGCTTGAATCATGTCGATATGACGAAGGAAGATGGGAGGAATATTGGCGCGGGCATCACAGCCATATTGCCCATGGCCGGGGCGGTGTATACGGGGGATGAGGAGGGGAAGGTCTGGGAGTGGGGGGTTATGCAGAGAGCGGGAGTGTGAGGTGAGGTGATTGATATATAGAGGACATGGGGGATTTAAAGCGGAGTGGTTTTCGTTTGATGGTGTTTCTGGTGCGTTTTCGTCAGTGGGAATTATTGTTTACTCTTGATTTTTGCTTAAGGTGGAGAATATACGTGTCGAATGGAGTGGAAAAGTTAAGCATTTCCTCGAACCCCAATGATTCCCTTGACAATTGCGAAGATGGCATGCTGCCTTACTACATGTATTGTTGCTTTCGTTCGGAGTGCAGGTCCACGTCATTCGTCCGAAGACGTCTATCGGGTGTGATCTCGAAGGATGCCGTCAAGCAGTAGCCAAGAAAATACTGCGATTGCAGTTACACTCCCAATCACCGCAGAGAACAGAAGAGACCGCCGACCGCGCGAGCTGGTCCTGCAGGAAAGCGGATGTGAAATCTCGCTAGCCCTACGGCAGCGTTTAGATCCTCTCTCCTGAATGCCATCCTCCATCGGACGAGCAATAATAATGATAATCATGCGTCGCAAGCAAACGCCTTTGGTAGTCAATCATTTCGATCAGCGATCTTCTCTTCGGAAAGACATCGGGCGCGCGGGCAGTCGCGGCTTTTCCTGTTTTCGAGTCAAGTCATTTGTGTCGGTCTGTCGGTGGCCGATGGTGGGAGAAAAATCAGAGATCCATGACCGCCTGAACTGGAACGCGGCAAAAAGCTGGTTGGCGTGACTGGTCGGCAGTGGTTGCTGGGCTGGGCACAAGCGCGCAACGTGGTCTGGCAAGTGGTAGAATTTTGCAGATCGCGCGGCTTTGGGCTTTGCAGATCTTGCGACGTCGTGCGATGGCGTAGGAAAACCGCACGATTTCATGACCAAAAGGTAGTCAATCTGTTTGTTGGACTCGAGAATTTGGGCAATGGGAAAACGAGATGGAATAACCACTGGAAAAGCAAACGAAGATAAGAAAGAGTGCGCAAAGTAGTGAGGAGTCAAATAAGACCAAAAAGCCCGAAGAAGGCTCTGGATGGATGGTTGGAATACAGCGAAATCAGCAACGACAAGGCGAAGCTAGCAAGCTACGGAGTTACGTATAGATTACCACCGCCGATCTCATTCATTAAACCCCATTTCATTGCCCATCAGACAGGCAGTTTGATCCTCCATCATTCCTCACGGGCAACTCATGATGATTGATCATGGAACCCGGAGTGTGCAGAACACCGAAGACGATGCTGCGATAAATAGATAATAGAAAAATGAGAATGCCACGTAGGCAGCCCTCGCTGCGAAGGTCTTTCAAAACTTTTGTTGTTGGTCCCAAGTTTTTTTGGATGTTCCGAAAACGCCTTCGCTGGGTGTAGTAGTGTTGTTGTCGTTGCAGTTCGTTGGAAAAGACGACGAACAGTCTGATGTGTTGAAGGAAAGTAGAAGGGATAGTGATCGATGATCGATCAGAACCCTTCAGCCCTTTCGACCAAGACCCAGAGTAAATAAATAAAAGACCCAAAGAATCCCGAGAAAAACAATGCTTTTTGGATGCCAGATTTGCGCCGTCGCTAGAACCGAATGATTTGTTTGTTGAAAAGGAAGACCCAGGTTCATATCGAATGAATAGAGAGTTGAGAGTAAAGTTGCCGTAACGTCCACGCTTGAAGAGAAGCAAGGCCAATGCAGCAAAGTCGCTAAAAGTGCAAGGGTCGTCGTGAGTGTTGAAGAAAGAATCCCGTCAAGCTCTATGAGCGAGCAGAAAGCTTGCGGGTGAACTTGCCAATAGCACCCTCGATGCTACGCCTGGCGCTGCCGGCACTGCTACCGCTTGACACGGAAGAAGCGTCAGAGCTGGCCTTGCGCAGAGGAGCGTTGAAAGGCTTGCTTTCGTCGACGAAATTCGCCGCGCCGCCGCGGCCGATGTGGTAGACAGGAGCCTGGTTCTCGCGGCGGGCGTTCATCTCCTCGTCGAATTGGAACATGGGCTCCTCGGCTTCAGGAGTCTTGAAGGTGTTGCCGGCGCCGCCACGGCCGACGCGCATGACGCTGCGGTTTGAAGAGGCGGCGCGGTTGAGGGTAATGCGCGAGGGAGGGCCTTGGGCGCTGGGGCCGGAGGTGATTTCAGATGCGTTGTAGCGCTTGTAGTTGCCGGCGCCGCCGATGCCGCCACCGAGCACGAAGGTGCCGGTCTTGGGGACGGAGGGATGGGGTTCAGTGACGGAGTAGTTGCGGGAAGACATCGTTGTTGATGTGTTGTGAGTGGATGTACCAGTTGGATGGTAGGTAAAGTGTTGATATGAAGTGTTGTAGGTAGGTTGATGTAGGCTGGTCGATCAGAGAAAGATCGACGTGCAGTAGTGATTGGCAGGCACGGGATAGGTATGTTGATCGATGGAAAGTGAGAGCTTCTTTGAAAGTAGTGTGGGGGAGAGAGAGATGGATACCGTTGGAAAATGAAAGAGAGCCTCAAAAAAGCCTACCGGACATCAGGCGGTCTTATAATGGGCAAATTTGCACAGAGAGGCAACAAGTCGCGCCTTCACACCGTCTCTGATGGCGCGAGGGCCGAGAGAGAGGGCGTTTCGCCAGCCCACAGAAAAGCCATCACGCGCGCGCTCTTGGCCCGTCGCCATTCATGGCCCAGGCATAAAGGATGGATGTACTTGCAGTTAACGGCAGTGACTTTGCAGTTAGCGGCATAGTTTGGGCGAGTGACTTGGGTGCACGGTACGTAAAAAGTTTTTTTGCGTGTGGAGAAGGGGGAAGTGAAAAGTCACAAGTCGCTCACTTTCATGACGACGTGCTCGCTAGCCCTGGGCCGACGATGCGCGAGACTCTGCGCTTTGGTCAACTATACGCCTATGCAAGCTCGTCTCTCCGCATCTTGGCCTGCGAATCGAGATGCCTGCGTGATCTGCGTGTCTGCTGAGTGCAGTCTGTGTTGCTGTGTATAGGGCGAAATGTGGCCTCATGTTTGCCTGCGATTCGCCCATCAAGGTCGTCGCAGCTCACCTCACTTCATCATCTGTGCTGGGCTGGGTCTCTGCCTGGCCCAAGCCATAACACATCATCCAAGAACCTCCAACCACATGACCACTTCCTCCCATCCAAAACACGTGTCCGCCACTAGTAACCAGTAAATGACGCCGGCACTTGCTCACATCATCTCGTCATTACCGCCGAACCAGCGGTCGCCCCTCAAACTCCAAGTCACGCGGCCTGGCGCGGCCCCAAACAAGCCGCCCGGTCGACGGCGGCGAAACAAGCGGCTTTGCGGGGGTGAATGGCCAAGGCATGAGGTTTCTATTACCCCCAGGATTGCCCAAAACATGCATTTTCATGGGGTAAGCAAACGTAATTCCTGCCTGGAAAATGCCTCTTCTGTTCGATCTGTCGGTTTGCCCACCGCAAGTGTATTATTGCAAAGTAGCCGTGCTGGTAGAACGGCCCCGCCCTTCCCCCCCTTCTCCTCGCGCCGCCTCTCCGCGATGCTCGGGGTAGGGTGAGTCCTCATCATCATCGTCGCCGTTGTTGTTGTTATATTACGATTACGTGAAAGTAGTGAGATCTCGCGATCTGCGGAAGAGGCAGTGCGTATAGGCCAAGCTAGAGTTTCGCCGGCTGGGCTTGACGGGTTGCATTTCGTCTACTCGGTGACTTTCTTACGTGCCTATACAACGTAGGTAGTTGACTTTTCTTACGTTTCGACTTCCTCATGGGTATAGTTGTGTGTAATAGCACGCCAGAGTTGCGTCTGTTCACGCAAGACGAGACGAGGATTTCGGACCTCGTGCAAGAACGCCGCGACATGTCGTGCTCCGTCGAGTCCATGGGTCCATTGGAAACACGTATCATCATTCAGGATCATCTCCGATAATAATGAATTGCACTTACTTCTGATCACCTGGTATACTCAGACACTATAGTCCACGTGCTTAACATTCCACCTCTCATTCCAGCCTCCAGGCCCCCCTCTCAGCCGCGTGATCTGCAAGGTACGTTCTAGTCTGCGCGGTTCTTGGTAAAGTCGTTGTGTGTAAATCTCGTCTCCGCATGAGAAAGGGCGAAACCTTGTATTGCCGCTCTAGCCCGTTCAGTTACATTCATTACTCTACCTTAATTATCACTATACGAAGCGCGAGAGAGAGAGAGAGAGAGAGAGGGAATTTGCCACGCTTTGGATTTCCCCGCATTATGCTTCTCCCCCAAGCGTTTGTCCCTCTGGCACTTTCCACGGCCCCGCCTTATTATTAGGGTAGGAGGAGAAAAATGTGCCGTGTTTTTATGGCATCGAACCGAGGGCCAGCAGCAGCCGAACGACGAGACACTTCTTTTCTGCCCTCCCCTTCTCGCTTCGCAACCTTCTCTTTCTCGGCGTCATCCATCAAGTAACAGGTACCGCGGCTCATCATCAGCCTTCAAGCCCGTCGCCCTCGTGGCATACGTCTGGAGCGGGCAATTAGGGCGCGCAGGCCCCAGAGTGCGGAGCCGGCCGGTCGATCTTCATGCCGGTATAGAGAGGCTGGGTCGTCATACAGCAGCAAGCAAGTAATGAGCGGTAGGGCTTCCATCATCATGCTCGCGTGAAGTGACCATGACCACATGCATCTCTTCCTGAGCGGTGTCTGTCGAGTTTCGAGTTTTCCATACGTCGTCGGTTCGTCATCGAGCAAGATCTTGTGACTATACTGCTGTCGACCATTACCTTGCTGGCGACGTGAAACCGGCTCAGGCGAATTTCTGATGGATGATGTCTGGATCTGCAGGCGGGCGGTCGATGTTAGCGGATTCTCATGTCATGCACACATCACCGAGAGGTCGGTATTGGTTAGGGAATTGGTCAGAACTTACTCTCATGCCAGTCATCCACCGTCACGTACATCTTGCGGAAGGTGCTGAGACCCGCAAGAATGCTACCGCCGATCCACGTGCTGTACAGTCTCTCAGGCGGCGCGAAGATCTTGATGCGCATATCCTTGACGGCCAACCGCTGAACTTCGTGCAACAACCTGTCACCAAACCCCTTGATCATCGTCGAGCCGCCGGAGAGCACGATGTTGCCAAACAGTGCTTTGCGAAGGTCCATGTCTGACCTGTTGATTGCGTCGACGACGATCTGGTGAAGACCCGGCCACTCGGATCCGATGATCTCAGGATCGAACAAGATCTCCGGTGCTCTGAAGCGCTCAGGGCCGATCTTCAGCTTTTGTCCGTCGGGCAGCGCGTACTCGACCGTCTTGGTGTCTCCGCCGCGCGATGAGGCGGCCATCCATTCCTTCTCCTCCTTTCTCGGGTCCAAGGCGATGTATGAGGTCTTCTCCTTGATTTGCTTGACAACCTCCTTCTCGGCGCTCGTGTGGAAGACGGTGCCTTCTTTGCGTAGCAGTGTTTGCAAGTTCTCCGTAACGTCGCGGCCAGCCACGTCAATTCGGCGGATGCTGTTGGGAATAGCGAAGCCCTCGTATACAGGCACAGCGTGGGAAACACCATCGCCAGCGTCAAGGACAATACCAGTCGTACGGCCCGAGGCGTATAGTGAGAGTACGGCTTGGATGGATGTGTAGAGCGCGGGCACATTGAACGTCTCGAACAGGATCTGAGCAGCGGTGTCGCGGTTCGCTTTGGGGTTTAGAGGCGCCTCTGTGAGCAATACTGGGTGCTGCAAAAAAAAGCAATCGTCAGCCAAAGATGAAAAAAAGTTATCCCCCTTAAAACAACTAAAAAAACATCCCTCCCCTTCCTCATCTTCCTCATCCCTGACCTCTCAATCCCCCTCAATCACCCAAACAAGAAACAGAAACTCACCTCCTCACTCAACGTCTTCAACTCATCCGTATAAACATACTGCCAAATCCGCTCCATATCATCCCAATCCGTGACCACGCCATGTTCAAGAGGATACCTAATCTTCAGCAAGCCCCTCAACTCCTGCGCGCGATTTCCAATAAACGTGTCGCCCTCCAAACCGCCCGCCAGAACGCGCGGATGCTTCGGCCGGCCCACGAAGGACGGGAAGAAGCATTTGGGCAGGTCCTCGCCGGCGTAGCCCGCGCGGATGGTGCCGCTGCCGTTGTCGATTACGATGGGCGTGTTGTGGAGGTCGGCCATGGTTTGGGAGGAATGTTTGCTGGGTTGTAGAGGTGAGGGAGGGGGGAGAGGGAGCGCAGAAGTGCGCTGGGCGGGCGTTGCGGTGAGGTGCTGGAGTTGCGAAGCTCGACTCGCTGGGCTGGCTTGTTGATTGACGTTCGGAGAGGGAGAGAGCTCCAAGCGGGATGGACGGGGGGAAGTCGCGCTGTGCCAAGACATGGGTGAATGTTCACGATTAAATAATTATTCACTTTCTGCACGGGAATAGGGTTGGTGATTTGATGTAAAAATATGATATAGAAGTAGATTCAACATATAAAAACCGTAGCTGCTAGCTATACTACACTGGTTGCCCTTCAACTGAAGGTAAGATGCAAACGCCATGTCCATTTCCATATCCAGCCTGGCCGTTCCTGTTCCATAAAAGAAAGCCACGCTTGTTCCGTGGGTATAACATCAAGTCTCGTATTGAGACGCTGTGGTGTGAACTCGGTCTAGTTCTGCTCCTTCTCGCTAAGCTCGTACGGAGGGGCGTCCTCGTAGACTGGCGGCGCCTCCGAATCTTTCTGCACATCATCCTCATGCTCGGCCTCCTCGTCCAGAGCCACGCGAGCATATCCGCGCTTGCCACCGCGAACGAACTTGATCCAGAGGAAGCCGATCAGCTTGCCAACAAGCAAGCCAACCATGCTGACGGTCAAACCAACGAAGATGCCTGCCATGACTGGGATAAGGATGGCAACGACACCCTTGAAGAAAGCGTGTGCAAGAGCATGTCTGTGGTGAGGGCCGTGGGGGCCGTGAGGACCCTTATGGCCGTGGTGACCGTGGGGGCGCATGTGAGGCATGCCACCCTCCAGCTTGCGGTCACCATCAGCGTCAGGAGGACCCCAGTGCGGCCTGAAGTGGCCAGGCATGGCGTGCGGAGGACCGTTCTTGCGACCACCGCAGCCAACGGCGTTGGCGATGCGGCTGTTCTTTGCGGCCTCGAACTTCTCGTCCATGGCGTGGAGGAAGCGGCACAGGGGAGCCGGAAGAGAGTTGCACTGCTTAGGTCCGTGGCCATCCTTGGGACCCTCAGGAGGGCCTTCGTGGTGAGGGTGAGGTGGCGGTGGTCCAAAAGTCATCGGGAGGTGATCCATCATGTTCTCGTGGGCTGGCTCGACAGAGAGAATAAGAAGCTCGCCTTCGTCAGTCCTGAGGACCTGAATTGCCACCTCGTCGATAGTCATTGGCTGATCGTTGAGGCTCAGAATCTGGAAAGCCAGGGGGACGACCTCCTCTCCATTCGCCGATACGATCTTCTTCTGTGAGACCTTGGTACCCGCACCGCTGATACGAAGAGGCGTGCCCTTGCTCTCATCAGCCTCCAAATCCTCAATAGAGCTCGAGGCTGGCAGCTGCTGCACGATCCAGGAGTGTGCTCTCTCACTTCCGAGCACATCAAATCCGGCCTGGACTGGGTAGATTGGCACATCGTTCAGGTTCAACTCCTGGCCGTCATCGGAAACGGTGAAGTTCAGAACCAGGTTGTTGGCGCCACCCTGGATCGTCACGGTGTCGTCCTCGTCAGCGACCTTTTCCTCGGCCTTCGCTGCTGGAAAGGCGCATGAGGAGCAAGGCAGTTCCAGAATCTGGCTCTTCGGATTGACGCTGGTGAAAGGGTTGATGCCAGCCTCGTGGGGCGGTGGTGGTGGACCTCCGGGCGCAACGCCTGGAGGGAGCAGGAAAGCGTTAGCGCCCAGCGCACTGCAAGTGGCGACGATGCCGACTGAACGACCGAGCATGGCGTCTGTATGTCGATGATGATGAACCTCGACTGGGTTTGTGAAGAGGTGTGTTGGAGAAGAAGAGGAAGCAAAAGAGAGGCTGTAAGGCAGTTGCCTGATGATGATTTGATTGAGGATGGGCAGCCCGGTGACGCGGCGCTTAGCCACAAGGAAAGGCCCCTCCTGAGCTGGAAGGAGAGCGCGGGAGTGCGGGAAGCGTGGACCCCTGGCTGTCTCACGTGCTTATCTTCTCATACACAGAACTCCATAGATGACTGCTCTTTCGGGTGATACGAAACAAAACATTCCTCACCAGTCTATCTGATACTCGTGTCCTCTCCAATGATCGAAACGGGGTTTCCACACGTTCATACACGTCAAGTATCGTCCTGGAGGTGCAAAAGTCGCACCACTATTGGTGCATACGCAATCACCCATTTTGGTCAGATAAGCTTTTAAGCTGTGTGTCTAGCCCTGTGCCGAACGATCCGTCAACACCAGTACAGCCCTGAACAGCCTGAGAGAACCACTCTCATACGGCTATGTCAAGCTTATAAGCTCGGTGCTTCTTCACTTCAGGAGCACGAGTGCACACCTGCTCTGATCTGCACCTGCTCACTCGAAGAAATCTCTGGGAGGGCAACACCAGTGTCTGAGTAGGTATCCACCTGCAAAGTATTCATCGACAAACAGAAGTTTCCACGGCCCTATACGCAGGCTAGAGCTGAAGAGCACCGACACCGGCCGCGTATGCTACAGCATTTGGCCGGGGCAGCAAGAACGATGTCGCGCTATTTCTCGAACTATTATACCACTACTGGAAACATCCTCACGGGTCTAGTTTCAACGTGACCCATTGTTAGGCTGCCACTTCGGAAAGGTCCGAAAGAAAATCCTACCAGAAGTTTGCGTTCCGGCATCTTCTGGATATCCAAGGCGGGCATTTGTCGAAAGTAACGATATCTCCATTATAAACACGAGCTTTTCATTCTCATGTGAAAGCATTGCTCAAGAGTTGACATTGTAATGTAGTCCAATCCTAGACGAATGGGCTATGCACAACGAGCTCTTGAGGCTAGAGAGCCTTATGTAGGGCTTGTCGGAAGAAGACTCTCACGACCGAGAAATTCTTGATTGACATCGCAGGGCACCGGAAACATCCGAATCGTTCGAGTTGAAAATCACGAAGATCTCTTCTGCTGTATATCTGATGGCTAACCATGACATCGACTGCTCCAAATTTCGATCTGCCATCTCCCAGAACCGATCACGGCAATCTTCGACTTCATGCATTCACGGCGAAGTCACCGCTGCCGCTTCTCCTCTCCGAAATATATCTCGCTCCAGGCTGACTGTGATCTGGTCATGGAACCCAGGAACTTAAACTCAATGACCACCATCAGTTTTGGTATGAGGACGGCTGTCTACTGGCAATGGACGTACCTGAGGTCAACCGCGATTTGCGAATCGCCAAGGCTCTTCACGAGGCTGCTGCTGGAGCCAGCGGTTCATGCTGTAAGAGAGATCCTCTGGGCCTTTCTGAGCTGGCTTGGACCTCCCAGCACCATTTTCGTTCTCGGATACTGAACCGCGCTCAACTTCAAGCGATGAGCGCGTTGGCTGTTCAGTCTGGACGCGGACACCGTTCGTGGGCTGTGGTTCGGCGTTGTTCTGTTTGCTTTGTGCAGACATTCTTGGTGTTGATGCGAGCTTTTGAGCGAACGCTCAAGATTGTTGTGGTCTGCTGAAGGGCTCTCTCCCTCAAGAACACTGGTCTCAGACACCCTTCTTATACACAGTCGCAACGCCCTTTCACCTGCGTTGGCGAGAAAACATATGGTCTTACGATGACTTCAAGCTTGCCTGACGGAGGTGCCATTTCTGTTAATCAGATCATGCTAATTGGCTGCTCTGATAATAAAGATGGGCGTGTAGTAGTATTGAGGCATAGACTCCAGTGGGTGTTGACATCCATTGGAGCGAGTGTTGGAACTCATTGGACAACAAAGCCGGTGGCGTCCCTACAGAGGCATAGACATCGGATCACTCTTGATGTGAGACAAAAACAGAAATGCAAGGCATGACACGCTCAGTTATGATGGAGGCATAGACTCATAAGATCTTGGAGAGATGATTCTGGGTTGACCTTTGTGAGGCATAGACAATGTCTAAAGGCATCCGTGGCATCGTGCCCAGTATATGGGTAGATGCCGGTTGCAACCAGCCACCGAGTGACACGAAGCTGTCAGCCGCGCACTGATCGTGTTCTCATAGGTCTGCCGTGAGGCATAGCCTGCAGCTACCCCGGCTGGAGCTCCTGAGGCAAGAGTAATGCCTCGTGGCAAGAGCACATAATAGACACTTGAATGTCCTACTTCGTGGGATAGCCTTCTCCCAACATTCCCTTCCAGGCTGCCGAGAGGCTTTGCGCCTCTGCGGCAGGCTTATCTTTGCACGAGTATCCGAACAGTCGACATTCTTTTTCATTTTTATTTTTCTTTTCTTTTCTTTTATTTTATCTTTATTTCTTTTCGGCGCGAGGACGTTGTCTTCGCGCTCACCCCATCTTTACGCTTTGTCGAGACCATTGTCTTAAGAAAAACCGAAACAACGAGCCCAGTGCGCCGAATGAGTTTGTAAATCCTTTCGAGGTCGAACGCGGCTTGAATCCCTACATCAAACCCTATCGTCAATACTATACTGTTTTCATCGCCCCAGAATCTACGTCAATCATTGCTCCGAGCGAAGAGCACATACTTCAAGTCGCCGACAGCCATCAATCAACATTGCCGTCGCCCGTAAACTTCAGCCCCGAGGGCAGCACAAGTCAACCCGCAACTCCCCAGTTGAGTCCGTTAATATCGGTTGCGCAATCACACCCGTCAAGCGAAACCCTTGAAAGCCAAACCGATAAAGCATCGACCTCTGAACCAAGCACTCCATTGCCAATCAAAAGATCGAGCACCAGTGACAATACGTAAGACACCTACCGTGCATGGGCTTCAATGTTAGTACTGACGGTCAAGTATAAGTTCTCCAACAGGCGGCATCAATATCCATTGTGAAGTCTGTGGCAAAGTCTTCGACACCAAGCGGCAACGCAGGTGCGTTCTCAACCGATCTTTAATAGCGATCTTTCAACTTACTGACGAGATATAGTAACCACATCCGTTCAGTACACAACAAACGCTTCCACTGCGATTTTCTAGGATGTCCGACCAACAGCCATTTGTTTGGTCTGAGAGCAGACCTTCAACGCCATCAGCGATCCGCACATCCGGGCATGTTGCAACAGCAACGAGTGATGTGTCCAGTGGGATCTTGTCAGAAGATGCCGGGACGCAAGGACAATGCGACACGGCATCTTGTTCGAACACACGGTTGGGACAAGAAGGACGCCATGGCAGCATGGATTGGACTGTACACCGGGCAGCATGCCGAGCAGCATGCCGATTCCTCTTGATGTTTGACACCTATCCACATGGCGTGGTGCGTTGGTCATGACACTTGCCAGTGCAACTCACACATGTGCTATGTGTTGTTGCCCGTGCCCTACGACAGGAAAGGGAAAGAGGCCTGGAAAAATGGAATGATATTGCTAAAACTGCTTTACGACGAGGCCTCTCGGGACTCAAAGGAAAATTTGCATGATCAGAAGTGGCTCTACAAGGGATTTCTGGATCATAACAACCAGGTAAATGCCAACGAGACCTCGCTAGTCCGCCCTTGTTCCCCAATTCGACGACTTCTATTAGCACTTTGCATTGATCAAATGCTCGAGGTTGCTTTGTCGGTTACTTCAACCCGCGACGAGATTCTTGAAAGAAAACTACAGGCTACATTGCCGAAAGGAACTCTGACCAGCCATTTGGACCAGTCACAGGAGATTTACACGTATCTACTGATGAGGAAACTTTTTTATGAGCATCATGACTTCATTCCATGCTTGCACATTGAGCATACCACCGTCCGGCGATTGCAGTAATCTTTGGGCCGCTGCTGACGGCATGACTGCCGTTACAGCGGTCGCTTTACAACTCCGGTGACATACCCTTGACGAAAGTCAAGTTTAAGCCACATCCAGCTCGGTCGAGGTGTAGGGGATTCACGTTAGTTTCAGTTGGACTGGAACTCTGGTCATCGCCCCTGGGGAGCGACAATCCCCAGTGACGGGTACAGCGCACCCTACATTCGGGCTCTGTCTGTTCAGGTAACCAAGAGGGGATTCATGTTCGGGTCCTACTAAGGTTGACTGGAATGAGAGAGCTCGAAGGGGAGGGGATTTTACGGCCATCAGAAAAAGTCCCGCTGGCTTTAAGTTAGCCTGGGCAAAACGACGTTATGAGGTGTCACTGTTTCCTGATGTGTGGCGGTAACTGAGGTCTGGAGTCGAGAAATTGAGACTACGTTCTGCCTTTGTTCGTTTTCGGTTTGTTCTGGATTTCGTTTGTTTCTTTGGTTTTTCCTTTGAGCTGCAGGATTACGCTCGTTATGAACTTACGCGTACTTTCGGTTACTCGAATCAAGTTGTACTGAATTTCTCAGAATGTGTCTATATAGTCATTGTCCGCGGGTCACAGAACTCGAGACAGAGCATACATCTTGTCGACTACGCTCGCTCGCAAGCTCTAAGACAGCTACCCTTAAGCGATGGCCGGATAAACAGACATCAATGCGTGAACCTCGCTTGACTCAAACGCCACGGTGCCACATGACCATCTCCAAGCTGGCCGATGCATCGACAATGGATAGTAAAGGGAATCAAGCTGACCCCTCGCAAGGCTCTCACTTTGATCCCTCCATCTAAGCGCTCTGGCGGTGCTTGTTTCCGAGAGAATCGTTATCGAACTCTCTACCTTTACAACACTCATTTCAGAAACGTCAAAGCACCATGACTATCACAGTTTACAACATCATTATCCCAAAGTCCGCGATGATTTGTTCGACGTGGCCTTCTCTTCGCCGGGCAGGAGAGCGGTGGCCGGATAACTGGCTAGACAAGAAGTACGGCGGCTACGTGATCGAAGACAACGGCATCATCGTCATGGCGTGTGATGACGAATTATGCGCCCAGATCGAAGAAGCCGAGAAGAAGGCTGGTTTATTTCCTGAAGAGTATGGGTTGGAAACGACTTTGGAAGAGCCTGGAAATACCCCTGGAAAGACAATTGGTGAAGCGCAGAGCTTTAACGAGGAAGAAAAACCTGCGAAGGCGTGAAATGCTCAATATGCCTGGTATGTATAACGCTCTCTGTGGAGAATTGACGCGAAGGCGAATCGCCCTGATAATTGATGAACTGCTAGAAGTAGCCATGACGGGTGACAACGGAGTTTTCCCGTCATCGAACAGAGTCGGCAGAGATTGCCAGAGACTGCCACTCTAACACGACGGTCATGGCTCCAGGCTGCAAGAGCATGGTGACGGAAGCGGTGGGCGTCCCCAAAGAGCTGAGAGCTTAGCGAGCATTCATTCGCTCGCTTATACTGTAGCGGATTCATCATGATGAATTGTAGGTATCTTGACATCTGCGGTGCTGTCAGTCTTATCGGCCTCCCAAACTGTGAAGGCGTGGCATAGCGAAGGCGGGTGTTCACAGCCCAATACTCAGCTCCTGAGCATCATTCGATGTCTATCTGAGTAATCGCGCCCTAACCACTTGGGCAGAGGTCGAGTTTCTCCACCGTGCAAACGAAAGAAAAGAAGTGTCCTTATCAACCTAAGTGACGTTGAGTGGAGTGCTTCGGAGGTATTTGATGGAGCGAGGTCGAAAAAGAAGGCAAAAACACACAACAGGCGGGATTCCCAGATGGTCACCCACTCTAGTACTAGTCGCCCGGTTCAGTGCTTATGTATGGCAGAGCGGACGGGATGCCTAGATCTCACTTGCCTTGAGCCAAGAATCGCGCTTTCTAATAACTGTGAATTCCAGGCGACATGTAATTTCTGATTTTCGATCTGCAACCTTTCGTAAAAGAAATCCTCAAGGTAGTCGAGAAAGTAGAAGCAGAAGCGTTAAAAGAAAAGTCGAGAAGAAAAATAAAATAAATAGCGAAAGCTACAACTCCCGGGATCGAGATCCGGGGATCGAGAACGAAGAAGAGGAAGGTATCGAGAGTAATTATATAAACGTAGCTAGTACTAGATGAAATCGTAGGTAGAGAGGCAAGATTCTGACCGACCTCCCCCTACTAACCGAGATCGCCTACACTAACGTTACACGTAGCACGAATGGATAGCGGCGTACACACTAGAATGATCAGGAAAGCAGAGTCGAATACGCTCTAGATTCGCCATTCTTAAAGTTAATCAGATGTAACGATAAACAAACCTCAATGAACCCCTAACCTAATAACCTTAAGACCTGCAAGTTGCAACACATCAGATCCTGTCAAACAGGCACAGCGATAAGCAAACTATCGCCATACTCGTCATCGTACGTCCATACGTCTCTCAACTCCAGCCCGGCACGCAGCATCAACTGACGAAATTGCTCCTCTGTTCTTTCCATCGCAGCAAGCATAGTCATCATGGCAATATCCATACTGGCCTGTTTCCACGTTGCGCGAACTCGCGGCATAACAACGTCGTCTATCATCACTACCGAATCTTCTCTTAGTGCTTGACGCACATGCTTCAGAATCACTTCGCTGACGGTATCATTCCAGTTGTGGATAACGTTTCGGAGGTAATATGCCTTCGCACCGTGGACAGGCTGCGGCTCCATAAAGTCGTGCGCCATTAGCTCGATATCGAGTGACATGAGATCATCTTTTTTGTCGATCATACCATGCACAAGCGGCAAGTCTTGCGTGATCATATGGCCTTTGATGTCCGGGTTAAGGCGGCGCAAATCAATGCACTGATGTCCAATGCCGCCGCCAACGTCTACCAGCAGAACGCGACCTGCCTCGAGATCTCTCTCTGATAGGCGCAGGTCGGACAGAGGCACTCTGTTACCCTCCCAGATGCTTTGCTGGCCCATTCGCTGGGCGGCCATGAAAGCCTGACCTGCCTTTGCATTCTCTGGGTTTTGTTTGCGCCATTCGAACACGCATTGATCAGTGCTGTACGCTAAGTTGAATGGCGCAGATGCAGAGGGGTTGCGGTAGCTTGTCGAAGCGAGAAACTTGGGAATTGCGTTGTACGCAGGTGTCATGGTCAATGAGCTAATCCAAGGTCAGGAGCAGTCTCTGTGGAAGTTTAGGGCCGTCCTACTAATGCTTGATTCCCGGCTGAGAGGTGGGCTCTGCCAGATGGTGAGTGATATTGGACGCGCTGAATCTGCCATCGTCATCCTGCCGGGCCATCCCGTACGCAGCAAGACAAGTGAGGAGTCTCTCTGTCAACGTTATCAGTCACTGCAGGCGTAGGCATGGTATTACACGGAGGCTCACGCATGAGAACGGGGTCAGCGCTCGTCTTTACGGCGAGATCCCCGACCGTCCATTGTTTATAAGGCATAGCTGCTAGTACAGTGAACAGACCAAGGTCGTTTCCGGTCTGAGCCATTGCAAGTGGAACATGCTGTTTCTCTTATCAATAATTCCGAGCTGAATATCCGTGGCCTTTGCACACCGACTTACGCCGTGGTAAAGCCTCTGAGCTGTGTCTTGAGCTGACTCGGTTTCGTGTAGGAGCTCCAAAGCAGCATTGTACAAGTCCTGGCGGAGCCTTGGGTCCTCTGGTGGGTGTCGACTGAGCCTTGCAAGATCCGCCAAGGTGGAGTTGTAACTGTCGGTCGAACTCATGTTTCCGGTTTTGAAAATGGGAGGTGGGCCTTGCACTGATCTGAAAATATTTATTCGACGACAGATGGGCACTTATAGCACCCGCTCACTCGTACTGTTTACCAATGATACAGGATACAACATTACAACTTACAAGTGAGACAGCGAGCAGCACTCGGCGAGCTGACTCTTGCATCCAATGCCAATGGCTATGATCATCGCCTCTCGTCTTGTTGCCTGCCTATCCTATCGGTCGGAGTAGCACAAGTGATAGGGCAAAAAACCTAGATGTTGGGGTCGTTGTCATGCTTCAGAGCGACGTAGATACTTGGTATCTGGGCAAGCCGGGTCCCCACTTGTTATTTTTAAGTCGCCGGCTTGATGTTGCGACCTACTTCATGTATTGCAGACCGTCGGCCAGCGCATCATCGCTAGAAGCTGAATAGGATTGGCGCCGATGCGGACATGTCGGAGTGCCAATCCATTCGCATTGCCTTGGCTCTATATTTTCCGTCGACACCTTGACAGCCGCTCCAATTTCTGTTGATCGTCGACTTGCATATTGTTCTAAGTCATGTTGCACAATACTATGTCTCTGAGGTAGCTGTAAGTGGCAGCACAACTGCTTGTCCTCGGAGCTTTTCTGGCTATTACATCTCGCATCGACTGGTCAGCATCGCGATCATCGCCTCCAGCTTTCATATCGTTAATTGCCGGGGCCTTTCCCGCAGAGAATTCATCTCCATTTGGAAGTAGCAATACATTGTAGCTGAGCCAAATTGGTTGTCACATCCGTTGGTCACCCATTCTATGACGTTATATGTTGGAAGAGCATGGAGGCAAGCTATATGGTCTGGTACATTTTTGTGCGACAAGCGACATGCAATCCTCACTAGCTCAATGATAGCCGATAAATTTAGGTTGGACATTATGCCTTTGCTAGGCGATCACGTATATTGCTGTTGAGATCCTGGTTCTTGGTAGTCAAGAGCTGAGGTGAATCCCTCCTTCCCCGCTTTGATACCAAGATGCCAAACCACGAAGAACGCCGATAATTCTTTCCTTGGAACCACCAATTGTGGAAACCTCCAACTTAGCGAAATCCTGACAATATGAAAAAGGAAGTGCCAAGGTGACTAAGTAGACTTCTTTCACTTCTCGCATGGCGGAGCCCGAAAGCCAACTGGGAGATGTATCAAAGTGCGACTTTGTATCACCGCGTTAGGTAATGTCAGATTTTGGCCAAGTTTTTGCAAAGATGGCAAGACTATGACCGAACAAACTATTGAAAGTGTAAATTGTTGCATTGATCCTTGCGTGCTGCGTATATAATATTCTATCAACACTGCTATTGTATCGATCACAAACCGCAGTGGACTCGCACATTCCGGGGCTCGTTTGCTTCAAGCTCATTTCGAACGCTCCCTACATCCTTTCGTCAATCACCATGCGTACTGCAGCCATCGTTACCTTCGCTTCGGCCTTCTTTTCTGTGGTGTTAGCGATTCCCACGCCCGACGCCCACGATGACCCCAAGGGCTGGAGGTACGACAAGAAACCCTGGTCAAGATTCAGAGGCAAAGGTCAAAAGAACAAGGACAACAACTGCCTCACCTCCCAAGATGCCGATGAGGTCGCCGGGGTATTCCAGCAGCTAATCCAAGGCTACACGCTCGAGCTCACGAACGAAGCTCTCACCGAGGACTTTATCGATTATAGCTCAGCTGTCAACATCATCCGCAACCGCGGCGGTGAAGGCCCTTTGGAAGTTAATGGTGTTACTTTCAGCTCCCGTGAGGAATTCAGCGCTGGGCATGGGCGGCAACCAAACATCCCGTTCGACACTCTGAATGTATGGCACGGTTGCAACCATACTTCTGTTAGGTGGCAGACGCTTCGCTCCGGGAATGGGCAGCCGAATGAGCAAGCCGCTATTGTAAGCTTTCCCATTGTCTGCTACAAACCAAGTCACAAAGATGAAGAAATATTCTAACAATTTCTTCCTAGCCTGTCGTTGGCACGGCCGTGCTTGAAACCGTCCCCGACACCGAGAACAGCTTTGGCTGGCGTATCAAGATTCTCTATTCCGAATTCAACTCCGCTGCCTGGCTCGTTAACAATGGTGTCTTCACTCCTAACAGCACTTTGACGCCACCGCCAGCTGTTAACAAGCGTGACATCGGCTACTCGATGAGGTTGAATATACCGTAGTTGGGCGTGGGGTTTCTAAGCTCAAGGCATTAGAGGATGATTGGAATGAACAGTATGAAGGCGCGGATAAAGGAGCTTGGGAGTCAAGAACTTGGGATGCGAGTGCTGAATCCTGGATCCTGGATTCTACAGTCTAGATTGTACGCAAATTTTAACCGCGAGCTTACTTGAAATTTGTATGTCCTAGTGAATCATTGATATGACGTCCAGCTATAGTCGGGAGTTCAGCTTTTGACAATCGCGGATTAGTATTCGAAAAATGAGGCATATTAGGGATCAGGAAGTGAGATTCAAGAAATAGGCATAGAGAATCAGAAGAAAAGAGGCCAGCCGGATACTGTTGTCGTTCGTCTATAGCATAAGTTCTGGATCGTGAGATCTGAGGGGAGTTGGCTAGAAGTCGGGCTCTTAGAGTATACAGACGACAACACGCTAGGATCTTGTAATTATGAACGACGGTGAGATTGGAGGATTTCGGATGGGATACCCAGTTTCCACTGACCTATGATCTTATGTGTTTGAGGAAAGTAAAAAATCTAATATCTAATTAATTCCATTGCTGTGAGCAAATGTGGCTGGTGAAGGATCGGAAAAGCACTACTGACTGGGGGCATCGAATCGAGAGACCCAGTATTCACTACCTTATATAGCTTGCGGTCTATGCTCAATGTTACATACCATTGACTGTCCGCAGCTCGCCGGAATACTGACATACGGCGACTGGAGGCTCATTTCATCGAGTCATCATCCAAAGCTATCACTGGAATTGACTACATATGCTGTCTTGGACTGGACAACGCGCGAGAACGCTCGGCGACAGCGACATCATACCTCTGACAATGAAACCACTTGCCATTACGGTCTTTTTTTAGGCCCACTCGTTCACCTAACAAGAGTTTCAAGCTTCGACTACCGGACTACGTAATTGTGACCCCAACGCTAAGCATGCAATTACATCCTGCGATCCTCGGCGTCTACTGCCAATCTTGGATTGTGCCGTGGCCACCTCAAGTTTAACGTATATTATTCAATATAGGTGATGCTTGCTAGTCAAGCCCCATTCTTAACGTACTGGCGTTAACGAATCTTCACGCGAACCATTTTCGATAACCCTCGCATTGTAAATCGATCTGCTGTGATCTTGCTACATGACAATGAGCTGTAACGAGCCTATACGTATGCAATGTCCATTGCACGATAGACAAGCGGAACATGAATTAGCAGAAGTAACGGAGGAAGTGGTCGCTTGCAAGGACGAAGTATGCTTGCGCATTCCTTCGGCTGTATAGCCTGTTGAAGCTAATGCGACGAGCAGGGGCGAAGGGCAGGGCGAGACAGGGCGATTCGGGCCATGGTGCCTGATGCTCTCGCTGCTTTTTCTAGGCTTGAAGACCGAGAAACAGCTGCATGTCTGCCGGGTTGTACAACTTGAGCGAAACGATCTTATGGTTGAGCGGCTAGCACGGTGTCTGTGACCAAGGGCAATCTGGGCGGTGGCTCTGTTCACGCTCATTGCGTCTTAGAGCTGACCAAAACAACATTTGCTCCTATCCTCCTACTCCTAACCCGTGCTTTAGCTTGCCCCGTTCCTACCTATACCACACCTCCAAGACTGCGGGTACTCAGCAAGACTAGCAATGACATGGGCCTCTTGGCAAGGAACCCTGATCTTCACTACGTCCACCCAGAAACAGAGGTATACACTGGCTTGTGGTGTCTCCATGCCGGAGCTACAGCATTTCTCGCCGCTCGACTTTGGACGAAGCTCACCCGTCGCCATGGCCTGTGGTGGGATGACTACATTCTCATAATAGCCTGGGTACGCAAAGCCTTACCGCACGCGTGAGAGCGGACTGTACACTGATCATCGAGTAGCTCGTCCTCACGATCAACGACATCCTCATCACCACACAATATGCCACAGGCTACGTGAGCCCGATCTGGGACACTCGAATGCACATCCTCATCGACACTACATCCTGCCTCACTCTGCTGGGCCAAAGTCTCTCGAAGACAGCTTTTGCGGTAACATTGCTGAAATTGACCAGAGGCTCCCTGTGGCAACAACTCACTCTATGGTTCTGCATCATAACGATGAATGCATACAATGTGGTAAAGGTACGAACATCCGGGCCATATGTATAATCTCTCAAGTCGCTGAATGTGCTCACCAAAACACGGCTTTAGATGGTATTTGAATGGGGCGAAGTCTGCGGCAGCCAGACTGATCGTTTCCCGTACCGACTGGATTTCTGCCTCCCTAAAGGGCCTTTAGACGACTTCAAGAAAGGCGGAAATGGTAGGTGTAGGCCTTGGGTAGGACATTTGCTCCCATTCACTGACCACAATCAGTATACAACATTATGATGGACTTCGCTTTCGCCATTTTCCCATGGTTGATCATGTGGAATCTTGACATGAAGAAGTCGGAGAAATGGGGACTTTGTGTTGTCATGTCATTGGTATGCTACCTCCGGCTATTTCCCATACACAATGCAATGAACTTTAACACTCAGACTAGGGCATGGTCGTCGCAATCGAATCAGCGATCCGAACGGATTGGAAGTACCAAGGCAACCCCAAAGATGAAATGTACTTCTGGCGCCTCGGCATGTCAGCCATCTGGTACTCCTCTGAAGTTGCAGGTACTATCATCGTGCAATGCGTCCCAGTCCTACGGGCGCTGTTCAACGATGTTCGTACAACACTCACATCAAAGCGGCGAGCGTCCGTGGAGCGACTAGCGTCCACGGAGGACTTTGAGCTCGTAATGCCAGAGCAACAATGGTATCATGCAAAGTGAGGACTCCATCTGTTTCATTTGCTTATTATTGGTTCATCAGGACGGCGTTTCGGGAAGTCGTGCACCAGGCAGCATTAACCCATCTTATTATTCAGAGCAATGAACATATTCTCATAAAAAGGAAGAGAGCCATCTCACTACGCCATATGCACTAGTGTGCAGTTGCGGAAAGAATCCAATCTGCCATCATACGGCTCCCACGGTCCCACCGCACATCTCAACATCACCATAAGCTTACTCCTGCTTCAAGTCGTAGGTAGGTGGCTGCGGTGCAACTGCGAGGATTGCCGGGCCAAACAAAATGGCCGTATCATCCAGGGAACCCTCGACATCTTTGCTGGTGACAAAAACATGATTGTGGCCTTCGGCAACAGCTGGAATTCCAGCGCTAGCCATGTTATCTCGATGCGCATTAGCGACCAGTGGTTTTGTAGAAGATGTACTGTCTATCTTACCTTTGATCTCAGCCTTGACGTTGACGACACTGAGACCGGAGACGAAGGTGACATAGGCGCCTTTCGAGACTTTTGCAGCAGAGAACTCAATCTTCTCACCCGCGCATGGGAGAGGGCAGGCCCGGTATGTTGCTGCGTTCCGTATCCGGACAGGCCTGTCTTGAGCGACAGGTCGCGAGACCACAAAGCTATGGCAAATTTGTCGTGTTTTAGCTGTCTGATTTGCCGACCCAGGTTGCTCCTTTGAGCTCGCTCCAGTTGACGGTCGGCTCAGGCCTCGTAATCCTCTTCCCCTAGGGTGGATCCTAGTGATACCGAACTCGCCTGCGAGTTATCTATGCGGCATATCAGCTGGAGTCGAAGCGAGTCGACGAAGAAGGGTATGTTGCTACAACCCCATGCATAATCATCGCTTTTTGGGAATGAGAGTTCGAAGATTTATGAACACGACTTTCAAACTCATATCCGAGGCATTTACGCATATTATATGATATATAAATACTAGATATATGCGAATCTCTTGAATTCTTTACTTCGAATGCTTTCGGATTTTAAAATCATAAGGTATAATCTATTTCGAAATTTCAAATATTTGAGAAATACTCGATATCTTAGCTATATCTTCTACAAAAGCTATTTATAGATAGTAAAATATATATTAAAAGATAGAGTAATGTCTTAGCTATATTATTATATATATAACTATATATTTTCTTTTGAATTACATATAGTAAAACGTTAAGTATAGGAATCCAAAGTCGTATTCGCAAATCCTCGAATTCTCGTTCCAAAAAGCGATGATGACGCATGGGGTTGTAGTCCTAATTCGATCTAGCGGCATAGAGGTTCTTGCTTCTCTTCTCCTTGCTCCCATCACTACTGACTGCTTTGTCTGGTACACTCACCCTTTCGAAAACTGACCTGGTTGCTCTTCAATCACATATGGGGTCGCCATTTCCAGACACGATCTGATTCGAAGACATGCGGAAGTCTATGCGAGTGTTGCAATTCCATCGACTATGAAAACATCTTGAGATCTAGCCCTGACAGAACCAAAATATCGGAGCCTATCGTGGGGCTGGGGGGATATTCTTAAAAAATCAGATGCGGCCTGCCGATCATGAACGCTGTTTCGCATGGCAGCTTATGATGGCGCGTGCCTACCAGTGCCAGATGACTCTTTCTACCTCTACGCTGTTGGCATCGGTACAACCCGCGCCTCTGGCGAGGTGCTGCCATCGGTGGATGTTGGAGGGAAACCTTGTCCCAAAGTTCGCGCTCGTGCCGTCCCTATGCGTCGAATCACAACGCTCAATTCCTCCGTTCCAGTTTTGCCCTCGCCCAAGGACTGGTCCTCTGCGCTCCCTAGGGCATGACGATGACTGATGACTATCTCTAGAGCGCTTGACCTCAAGGAAGCGGTGCCAATGTGCGTTTGCGTAGGCACCTTAGCTTTCTGCCGCGTCTCACGCGTCCGCACTCATGTAGCTGGCAGTCGAGCCGTGTCCCTCCACAACGTAATTCCTTCCAAGCACAAGGGCTAGCACCGAAAAGGGATACCTTATATGTTGCTCAAAGTCCATTCCAGGGAATTTTCCTGTTTATTAGGTAGATAAGAACGAGGCCAGAATGAGCAACCACGACAACGGCTCCCAAGCAGTGTGCCCCCGCATCTCCGGAATGTCCAACCACCCTTGCGATCATGAGTCTACCAGCATGGAAATAGACGACGCCGGGTTCTCACGATTTGAAGCTGCGATCTCCGCCAAGCCACCGCTCACGCTGAACGGTATTCCTCGGCGTAATATCGAGTGCGACACGTCGAAGGAGAGACTCGGCACGGAAACGAACGACATCGGACCATTCATGCATCTGCTGAGGCCACTGCATTTGCGAGACACCTTGCTGGAAGGCCGCATGCTCGACATATTCGTCAATCAGCAAAGACAACTCATATGCGAGGGCTGGCAACCAGACCTGGTCCTCGGTCGACTCGACATCGACTTGGACCTTCTCTTCGTAGTAGCCAAGATCGACTCCCACCCTACCACGCTCAATCGATGCGTGACCCGCGTCGCCGTTCAGCACGGCAGTCTGGGGGTGCCGGAAACCTGCGGCCTCGTCGTCCTCATCACCAGATATCTTCGCGTAAGACTCCCAGCTGAAACAACGCAGCCCCGCGCCATCATCGCTCAACTGCACGACAGTGGTTAATCAGTCCAACTATGGACCATTTCGAAAGAGTGCCGTACTTTATGAGACCCACCATTGCTCAGATGAGCACTCCACATCCATCTTGGATCGACCTCATCCCATGGTAAAGTGAATTCAAGGCATGCTGTCAAGCTTGAGACACTCACTGTATGACAGGCCCGACGTCCGTGACGCCCTCATCGCGCAGCCACAGCTGCGAAGGCCGGTCTGGGACGCTCGCAACGAACTCGCCACGTTCCTGAATGTCAACTGGATGCATCCTCCCGCCCAGCTTTTCGAGCCCCTATATGGGTCCGCGGACCTGGGATTGTCTGTCTTGTTCGAGAACCATATACTCAATCTGGAAAACTGGTCAATCGACGACGATGCGGCTTTCATAACCCCAGTGCTATCGGCGAAGACGCGGCCAACGCCTGCCGGAGCACATGCCTGATCATAGTTGCGTGTCCTGTCGACGTTGACCCAGCCGGGGCAGTGGCTTTGTTCTGGCCTTCATTGCTCTTACGATGACCTCGGCGAGTACAGATCTTCGCTTCGATCGTGCCCGATCAGCCGGTGGAAGATCGTTCAGCCGGTTACGCCGGCTTTGCGACTGCTTTGCGACTGCTCTTTTCGTCAGCGGGCGTACTTCATAGTTGCAAACAGCGTCAGCCTCGTTTTGAGTAAGCAAACCCTGGCGAAGTTCATACATTGCCATACACAAGTGCCCTGATTAGCGACGCTCTTATCACGGATGATCCTCGACCTGGACCCCTGGTCTGCCGCCTAGCGAGACCGTTGGGACGTCGTCTGGATTCCGGGAATGGGGGAGGCGCGAGATGTCGTACGCGGTGCGCCATACTTGGTCGATGGCAAAGAATACTCAAGTCATAGTTCATACTACGAACCAAAAGACCCACCGACATTGGCATCAAGCTGGGCAAATCAAACGACACAGTGGTGTTTCTGTTGATCTCATGCATCCGCGGTGGTATCATTGAGTAAGAGATGTTTTCTTATTAGTGTTTCAGATGCAGAACCGTGCGGAATGTTGCTGAATTAGTTACTTAATTACTCTGGCCATTCACCAGACTGTCTATATATGCTAATGAGTCAATCAATTTGGCGCCCACAAGCTTTCAATGCCAACGCAATCAAGCTTCGCCCGCGTCGTCTGTACAGATCCCCATCTAGTGCCAGTGGTGGAACAGACGCTTCCTGATAAAATGCGTTCGCCTGTTCGTGTGTGGCGCGAATATCGGCCATGGTAGGAACTCGAGCTATTGACTCGTTGCGCCCGACGAGTTCACAGGAAGGATTTCTCGACTGCAAAGGCTCTTGGAGATCACACTGTCCCGCCGTGACTGAAGAGGCGAGTAGGTTGACATGGGAAGCCGGAGGATTCGTCTGGTCAAAAGGCGCTGTCCACAAGGAAGATGAGACAGATGTGTCGCATTGATATGGTTGCCCTGCAGCGACGTCCATCTGAGTGAGAGTGGAGCCCTCCGTGGGGGCCACAAAATTGAACAGCGAGTGATGACCTGGAATCTCGTCTCCTTGACGCAAGGCGGAGCCATGCGAGAGACTTCCAGGTTGTTCCCATGGATCCAAGCCATCTGGAAGACTTGGTTGCGGCCAGAAAGGCAATGTCGAGCCAGAATCAAAGCCAGAAGCAGTACACTCCAGGCTGTCTGGAGGTACACTCCAAGATGCGTACAATGACTCGGTAGATGCGAACGATGCAGCTGAAGATGGTACAGTAGAGCTGTCCAGCTGCTCACCGCCACCAGGGGCACATTCTAGGCTTTCTCCTGCAAAAGAGGATGACCCTTCGCCGGACGTATCGACTGTGGGTCTGGCCTTATCCGATGTTCGCACAAGGTCGGTGCGGCCTTGCTTTTGCTCTGGTGGATAAAAGGCGCATGTTTTCTTGAGGCGAATGCAAGCCACGCAACGCCCTCGAGAGTCGTCGGGATCAAGGACGCACCGCATTTTTCGCGCTCGACAAGCTCCTACAGTCAAGTCAGCTCTGGTCATTGCTGCATTGGTCGTTGCTTGCGATCAAGCCACCAAATAAAACAGGCGGGAGACTTACCACACGCGACGGCCATCCTCAAGTACCCCAAGCTGGATTTCCCTTTCGCTTCTGGATGTCGTGCCCTCGAAGCTGATCTCGCGCTTTGCTTCGGGCTCTGCTTTGGCCTCTGCTTCCCACGTTGCTCCCGGATGCCCGTCTCCAATGCTTGGAGGTTTCCAGCACAGGATGCACCACTTTGCTGTGTCTCGTCGCCAGACGTGCCAGACGAGACTTTGGTGCTAGCCATGTTTGCCAGGGCTATCGAGTCGGCCGGCGTGGGGTTGGCTCGTAGGCTCCCGGTGGATGCCACACGTGGGATGTCGAGGCCATGCACAGCATTGCGCGTGGGTGGCTTTTGAAGTACGAACTCGTGGCGTCGCGGCAATCTTCGTTTCGCGCCGACGGGTCAAGTGCGACTCCGTTACAAAGGTGAGGCATTTCTGTGGACGGGGCACATTCAAACCAATGGCCATACCACCTCAGGACCCGAAGTCGTCAAGATCAACGTGCTGCAAGGATGAGGCGCAACGGCTGTGGGGTTCGGTCTCTCCCGTCTCGCGTGACTGGGCGAGAAAGCCACTTTGCGGCACAAATATCGGGCTCAGCAGTGTGGCTGCGCAGTCACTTGCGGCCACTCCGAGTCCCTGGCAGACTCCAGATAGGCGGGAACGCTACGTCTTCCCGCCTATCTGACCTTCCGATGGATTCTGATTGGCCTGTTCAACGCAGGCACGGATCGCCCAGCTCCTAGCAATGATGTGTTTTACTTAGCTCTTTGCTTGGCTTTCGCATCCGATTGAGGCTAAAAATGATACGCCGAATTATTGCCTACATTATTATTGATATCATCCTACCATTGGCTTCAACATGCTAAGATCGCTCGGCAATTCTCTGCCAAGCTGCCAGCCCAACAGTCTTGTAGACGATGCCCTCGATGCCGCCTTGCCGCTGCCAGAGGTGTTCATTTGACAAGGTCCAAGGGTACCTAGGTACACGTGCAAACTCTCTGCTCCTCTCACGTCACTGATGCCACCGATGCCACCGACTGTGCCGACGCCACTCGCGCCAAGTGGGATAGCGCTTTACTTATGACACCGCGGCCCTGCCTTATGTGTTCAAGCGGCGTTTGTTCAATGCAAGAGGTGTGCTCGGTGTCGCTCGCACGCGGGAGAGAGACTTTGTTGTTTGTTGAAGGTTGGATTGGATTGGCGTTCGAATGTGCGGGGAGACAAAGACATCGATGGTGACGCACGGGAGCCGTCGAAGGCCAATCGTTCTGGGCAATAAGAAGCCCAATGGTTGCGAGATAAATCGGCTACGGCTGCACTACATCGCTTGCATCGCTCCCGTTGTCCAGGCTCTCGGAAACCGCCATGTCGATTCTAGGGTCTATCCAGCTTGCTGTATTATTAGTGATTGGGTCGGTCTTCCTCATTTTCCATTCAACCTGCCTTTTGCAGGATCTGGCATTCGAAGAGTCATCTTGTCCGGAAGGATTGCCGACCTACTCGCCCTTGGGAAAGGACCAAGACTTCACTGCAGGCAATTCGACTCTAGGGGTATGCTGAAGCCAGAAGACCTACGGGGAAATATGTCTCTTGACACTGACACACAGCCTGTAGTTTGAAGCCATAGTCGCACTGTCACAAGGCACAACGTGGCGCGTTGATGGCTTACGGGCTGCCGCCAAAGCCAGTGGACTCCAACTGCACATTCCTACTCAACCAGGCTGGCCGGAGCATTTGGTTCATGCTTTCAAGGAATCTGGACACATTGATGCCCACGGAGCTGTCTTAGCCTGGCTCGGGCACATAGACCTTCTGAAATTGGTCCTTCAGAATGGCTGGGGCTCGGCTTTGATTCTCGAAGATGACATGGATTGGGACGTGGATATCCGCAACCAAACTCGCCATATTGCGTCTGGGGTCCGCGCTCTCACGGGCGGAGCTGGTGAAGGGGGGCAACCTTACGGATCAGACTGGGACGTTCTCTGGATGGGTCACTGCAGCGACCCAGCAAACAGCAAAAAGCCCATGATCGTCTGGCCTGATGACACGGTCGGTCCAATGGACGAATATCGCGGTCTCAATCGGCATATCACGACAGTGCTTCACGACGGTCAGCGCTCTGTACATTATGCCGAGAATGCGGCCTGCAGTTTCGCATATGCTGTGTCCGCCAAGGGTGTCAGAGAAGTCTTGCGGCTTGCGTCTCTCGGACATGGCGGAGCGTTTGATCTAATGCTCATGAGCGCGTGTCGAGATGAAAACCTCACTTGTATTTCCGTCAACCCCGAGGTTTTCGACCCTTATCGCCCGGCGGATTCGGAGCTGAGCGAAGTTCGAGCTGCAGACCAGGGCGAAATTGTGGGATCGCCCGTTGGTGACAGCACTGGTACCACAGATAATATTCGACAGAGCGCGAGATGCTTGGGGCTCTTTGGGACGTCGTGCCGGTCTTCATAGGTATTCGCAAAATGGACATAGCTAGAAGAGACAGTAGTATACTAGCACTATTTGTATATCGATACGAAGCAACTAGACGGGTTGCATTGTAAAGCTTTCCTGAAGTCTATCTACAATATGGAATTCGCAGTTATCAGACACTACTACATGACCTGAGATCTGATGGTTACAGGTAATAATATAAAAGAGCGCATGTAAGAACGCAGCTTTGGGCGACCAATGTGGCAGCATGACTCGCCGCCGAAAGACTTTGTCGAAAGGGGAAGGCGCCGCAAACTCAAAGCAACCACAGAAGCGCAGCAGAGTAGCAACGCCTGGAGGCCAGGGCCGAAGGGAAAGAAACCCAGAAAATCATCGTTGCGCCCAACAAACAACAATAATGGCGTTCCAATCGCTCAACGGCTCATTACGGCCGTCCCTCCTCTCCTCGACCAGCGCCACGGAATGGATCTGCTTCTCCTGCCGCCGCAACGCCTCGTCCTTCCGCCGCACGCGCAAGGCTCTGCGGGTAAAACCAGACGACTCTTTCGCACCCTCCACCACCGAAACGCAGGACCACATCGTCTTCAACCCGCCCTCCAGCGCGCCCAACGTCTACCACACGCCCCAGAAATTCCTGCCCAAGAACGACCCCAGACGGCGCATGAGCGCGCCGACCGCCAGCTCAACACCGCCCTCCACGCCCGGCACTGCGTCGGGGACCCAGCTGCCCAATGCCTCAGACGTGCTCCCCCCTAGAGTTCGACCTTTCCAGGAGAAGAAATACCACGTCACGCCGTCGCAGGTCGAGGAGATCCGCAAACTCAGGGCGGAGGACCCGAAGCTCTGGACGAGAGTGAAGTTGGCGGAGAAGTTTCAGTGCTCGCAGTTTTTCGTCGGCTTGTGCTGCTGCGCGCCGGAAATCAAGGAACAGAGGGATAAGGAATTGGCGGAGATCAAGAGCAAATGGGGACGTAAGAAGACTGAGGCTAGGGAGGACAGGCAGACCAGGAAGGCCATGTGGGGACGTGATGCGTGAGCTGGGGGAGCGATGCTGTAGTGATCTGGACTTTGTATATTACGTTTAAAAAAAGAAGAAGGGATGAAATTGCATGGCATGGCGTAGCGTTGTTGCTGTCGGTCCAGTCATCCGGCGATATGGCCTGGCTTCTGAGATCTTGACTCCTAGGGAGGAGTTTGGGTCAGGTCGGAAAAACATGGGAGATCTCATTGTAAAGCTTATCACAAGATACATTCAAATGTACTTTATTTTTTATTTTTCACATTGCTTCGGTTTTGCCTCCACTTTGCATTTGAAGGCCTGCACCGGTCAGTTAGTCTCCTGGTCTTGACACGCACGACTGCCGCGTCGTTCGCGAGCCAATATTTCTTGTGAGACCTGCAGGAACCGATGGATGCCCTTGGGAATGGTTACGTGACTCGTTGGCTGGCTTCAACAGCGAAGTTGTTGTTCGCATTTAGATCATGCCTGGGTCTGAATTGACAACATCATACATGTACACACAACTGTTTCACGTATTGTACAATGCCCCGGCATGCGTTGCAATGCAGCTTTAATCATGGTGCTTGCCTGTATTTTTTACCATGCCTGTTGAGGTCATGCAAGTCGGGTCACTGTAATAATGGTCCAGAGGACATGCAACGAGTATCTGGTCTCGTGACTACCACATTCCAAGGCAAGTTCTCAGACGTATCGATGTAAGATCCATCTAGATGTTCACATTTGGCTCGATCCAAATATGTACATGTCCCGAAACAAGCTCATATAAATACAGTTATAGCAAAGTAGCCACATATTGATATCCCAAACGCTAGCATCCATATCTATCAAAAGCACACCCTCACAAGAACGATCTCTAAATCCCACAAGGGTTAGGGTTAGAGTATTACCTTCAGGGACGAAACCCGGCCGACGCCGACGCCAAGCTCCGAAGCAGACCTCATCTCATCTGACCAACAGCCCTCCCAGCTTGCCCGGCTATCGCACGTCCAAGCAACCCAACCCAACAACCAACAACACTTCCCCAAAACTCGCAAAAATGGTGAAGCCAATCACCGGCATGCTGAGGCGCGGCCTCGTCCTCGACCTCTCGGTCGCTTTCGGTATGTTGTCTTGCGCGCGCGCCCTTCTCCCCCCGGGCTGGCATTGGGCGGCAGGGAGCCATTGACTGCTGCTACCCCGAAGAGGGGCTGTGAAGGGATATGGATGGTGATTGTTGGGAGATGATGTGCTGACGTGACTTTCTCTCAGGTCTCGGTACCGCTTCTGGTTACTTCTGGTGGTACGGTACGTAAATCACGAAGAGAGCAAGAGAGCAAGCAACGGCCGTTGCTTCGCCCCTCTGCACGATTTGGAATGAGAAGCACGCCTACACGAGTGCAAAAAGCGACAAGCTTGACGGACATTGCGAGATGCTATACGCCGAAAGAGCCAATGGACACACACCTGAGGAGGGAAGGAAAGGAAGGCAAAAGAGATACCGAGCGAGAGACTGACTCAACTCCAAACAACAGGCTACCACGTCCCCGCCGTCCGCCGCCGTGATCTCTTCTACGCCAAGCTCGAGGACCAGCGCGCCGAGGCTCTTGGTCAGGCGTAGATGAAATGGCTTCACTTCTGGATTGGAATCCGAGGCTAGGGAGAGAGAGAGGGAGGAGAGGGAGAGTGAGAAGCGAAAAGAAGAAAAAACTCAAGAAAAAGATGTACATATTACAGTCTCGTGCAGAGAGGAAAGGATGAAGATGTTTCTTTTGTGCCTCGTTTTGTGCCATTTGGACTTTGTTTCAGTGTCGCACTGGTTTTACTTACGGTCGTGATCCTGTCATTGCGCTTCTCTCGCCAGATGGCCACACTGTGTCTTCTTCGCTACGAATGTTCGAGGGAGAGTACATGTAGGTATCTACCGGACATCAGCGGCGGCCGCTGATCTGGACATACTGCTTTACAGGACGTCATAGACTTGCTTTTGGGCTTTCCCAGCCGACACGAAAGTATTAACATACTCCCGACAAGAACCACAAACGCCAGCCGACGCCAGCTAGACTGGCGCCCTCTTGTGTACCTCGCTTGTGCCTTGGGAACGAGATACCTATATTGATGTGCAAAGTATCCTCTCCTGCACTTTAGGACCACTACGCACCAAATCGGATCCCCCACCAGCTACGATGACCCTGTATTTCTGATAATAAGGCGAGTCGGCACGCATTTCCACCCCATCAACCACCCACATGTACCGAACTCTCAACATCCAAACAATCCCACAACCAAAAGAGAAGAAAACCAAGAACATGCGATTCGCAGACCGAAAAGCAGCAACATGCGCACGCCACGCCACGCCGTATACACCACAAACACACGACAAGCCAAAAGTAAGGGGCAAAGGGCAAAACAACCAAACAGCCACAAGAATCTCCCTCAACCAGCGCTCGCTCAAGGCACAGTTCTTCCTCTTCCAATTGATCATCATCTTCAAACTGACATAGATGTAGGATAGTCTTGTAACTTCCACATCTCCTCGCAGATCTCAGAATGTCATTCCTCAGCTTCCCAACTGAAAGCCAATACAAGCACTGAAGCTCCCTACCTGTCTTCCCTGGCCAGAGGCTCTCAACAGACAAAGCAGATCCCACGCGGCGACCAACTCTCAAAGCGGCCACGAACACATCGTCTGAAGAAAGAATTTGGAAAAATCGCGGCAACCCATGAACCTCGTTTTCTTTCTTCTACTGCCGAGTTTAGCATCACCGTGTATGTGGCAAAGATTTGAGGACTTGACGGATGAGAGCGGAAGGGAAGGTCTCTCTCAGTTCCATCTCCTTTTTGCTTTAATTACTTGGTAAGATCTGAAGATGTAGATGGAACATGGCCGAGAAAAGGGAAAAAAAAAAAAAAAACAAAGAAGAGTTGGTGCGAGAAGAGAACGAGGACAAGGTGGTATATGGTAACGAGCAATCGGGGGAGCAAAAAGAGGAAAGGGAACATGAAAAATCACACAGAGAGAGAGAGAGAGAGAGAGAGGTCGTTAATGTGAGAGAGAGAGAAAAAAAAAAGTTGATTTCCTTCCATTCTTTTCCAAGTTCATGTCCTGGCCCTTTCCTTTCGTGTCCCCAACCCTCTTCCTTTCCATCCAAACCTTTCATACTGCAATATCCAACCCTGCAAGGTTTCTGTAATTCCCCAAGTGCCATAACCTTCCTCCCATCCATCTCTGTTTAATTTCATTTCATATCACGTATTCGTCCTTCCCCTCCCGCCCAAACTAAACGCATCCTCGCCCACTGCGCTCGTGACGGGACTCAACCCCGCGCTGCGCACGCCGCTCAAGTCGCCACTGGCGGTTTTGCGCACGGCCTGCCGCATCGTCTCGATGGTCAGCTCGCCGTGCGGGCCCGCCTGCACTGCTCCGCCGCTGGGTGGGCTGCCGATGGGGATGCTGCGGACGGGACTTTGCTCCGCGGCCGCGGGGGATTGGTGCGAGTGGCCGAGGGTCAGGGGAGGGGTTATGACGCCGCCGCCGGCGCTGGAGTAGGTTGAGCTCAGGGAGCGGGGGGAGGCGGTGCGGTCGTGCATGCCTGACGCGATATGTAGGCTGTCGCGCGAGCCGGCCATGTCGAGAGGTGCGCTGGTGTTGGCGTTCGGGTGGATGTGGTGCTCGGACTGGACGACGTCGGCGAAGGAGATGAAGGATAGGCGGCGCACGTCGGTGGGGTCGAGGGCGCCGTAGTTGCTCGTGCTGTCGTCGTCGACGGCGGTGGTGGATGCGGCTGGCGGGAGGAAGCCGGAGGATGCGGCGTTGAGGGAAGTGGGTTCGGACCCTTCTGAGGGGTGGTGGACGAGGGAGGCGGGGAGGTGGCCGGGGAGGGAGGAGACGTCTGTGATGCTGGAGTTTTCCAGAGATGCGCCGGCCGGTTGGTGCGAGGTGGCGGTGACGATCTCGACTTCGTCTGGGTTCAAGTTTTCGCTGGTGATGGCTTCTGCTGAGGCTTCGAGCGCGGCGGGAATGTGGTCCTCGGTCAGGACGTGATTGGGAATATGCGCGGGAGTGAGTTCGCTTTGCAGGGTGGCTATAGGAACAGGTTCTTGCACGTTGCGCTCGAAGATTTCGCTCGAAGCCGGACTTTGCATGCGAGGCGAGCTGGACCGTAATCGCGAGGGTGAAGGCGCTGGCATCGCATTGCTGTAGTGCTGTCGCGTAGGCGAGACCGGGATTGGGTGAGTTCCGGTGGGTTTAATGTTCGCAGGCGGCTCTTTCAGAGGCGACGAAGGGAGCGCACCTGGCATCGCGGCCGAGGGGTCTGACATGACAGGCTGATCGGAGAGAGCGTCGCGCGGTCGGCTGGCGGATGATGAATCGAGAGTGGACTGGTCTTGTGCTTTTTTCGAGCCAAACAGCCGGCGTCTGCCGGTCTTGGGATCTATTTCTGCGGCTGCGTCTTCTGCGGCGCGATTTTCAGGCGGATTTCGTTGGTCCGAGGGAATCAACGGAGCAGCGGAATTTTGAGGTGAGAGGCCAGAGGAGTGGTATCGCGGTTGGTGCTCTGACGAAGGCGGCTGCTGGTGGGGAGGAGGCATAACAGCGGGGCGCGAGAGAGGAGGGGTGGGAGCAGCTGGCTGAAGATGGCAGCAGGGCGGGATGTATAGTGGTGTGTATGTATGCAGCAGCAGCTTCCTTCTTGGCTTGCTCGCTTGCTTGGTGGAACTACTGTGAGCAGGGTAATACTGCTGTCCTGCTTGCTTGCAGCTGGTGAGTAGTGCTGCAGGATTGTTGGTTTGGGATAGGTATGTAGGTAGGCGGGCAGCGTCAGGTCTCACGCTCGGACAGCAGAAGCAGCCAGCAGTAGGGCCGGGATCTGGGGAGGCGATTTGCTTGGGGGATGTGTGAACTGCTGCAGCTTGTGCGAACGAACGGAGTCGAGGTCGCTGGGGTGCAGGGGGAGGAGAATGGAAGAAGTGTCGCAGGAACAGGAACAGAAACAAGAACAAGTCGTCAGCAGGGAGGGAGATGTCTCCAATGGCGCACGGCGTTTTCTTGGAAGAGGAGAAGCGAAGGGGAGATGTCGCGATCAAGAGCTGGTTGAGGTGCTGCGGTGCTGGTCACGCTGGTAGTGACGTCGCTGGTCGCAAGAATGATGATTGGGGGAGAAGACTGGAAGCACGAGAGGGCTTGGACCCTGACAATCACAAGTCTCTCCTCGAGGCCATAGCGTTGTGATTTGGTTCTTCTCAGAAATGCCTGTACAAGGGGCGAAGCGAGATCGCGGGTGGATTGAACATCATCTCACCGTACTTGGTGACAAGCCACCCGTCATCTATCCCGTCTCTTTTGAGAACAATCCCTCCTCCTCCACTCCAGCCCACGATACACGCGGCTTTAGCCCATCGATTTGATTATCGCTCCAACCGCCCGCTGCGTGCCTGCATGCCTGCGTCCTCAGCTATTGGCAGTAGAGTTACGAAGTGCCTGGCCGGGCCTGTTTCAGCTACCTCCGTACTATGCCTTGCGCACGCAAACGCACGATCTGCATGATTTTCTTCGGCCTGGTGCAGAGAGAAATTGCAGGCTACTTCCTTTTTTCTCGTTTCGCATTCTCTCACAACCTCGCCTCGTATACCAAATCTCCATCCCCCCCTTTCCTCTACCTCGTGTCCCGCCGTCGTCCGAATTTCCGCCTCCAGAGTGGCTGAGATACGAAATAAGTTTCCCATTCCGGAGACTTGCGTGTGTGTGGCTGTGTGTGCGATTCTTGCTCCCCTGGTCGAGAAGGTCACATGTCGCGTCATCATGTGGGTATCCACTTCTTCCACACATTTCTCCACGCTCTCGACAGCCACACCGAGAGCCGGCCATGCGGTGCTCGAGTGGTGCCCGACGAGATCTTTCGTCACATGTGGTCTGTACTTTGGCATCATCTGTACTTGCTTTTCAGCTGGTGAACAATGCTTGCATGCAGAAGCGGAACTGCTAGCTGGGCGCGACTGAGTTTTGAGAGGCTAATGAAATTCGATGTTGCATTTGTTATCGCTTTTTGAAGATGCAGTCATCGAGAGACATCTGACGTCGTCTTCTTTGTGAGGATGGTTGAACTTGAATTTTGTTCTATTTCTATATACATGTCAAAATGTAGGCGCGCAGCATGATTCTTGCAAAGCCTAGCATCTGCCTTTTGATGACTGTGCAAACCGGCTGCGGACTCCTTCTCCTTGGTAAGGACTTTCCTCTTCATTCATAGTATGATCCCGGAAGAGTGACTTTGACTGGTGAATGTCGTTATCGAGATAAACTCAAGCCTTTGGATGGGAGATCGATGATGGCCAGTCCATCGGTGCCCTTTCCGCTCGGTGCAAGCATTCCAGACTCTCGACTCTCCAGACTTGACGCTGAGCTGGACCTCACTGTCATCCATCTCCCCTCCAGTCACAACTGTCGCGGGTATACTCTCTCCCCTCCTCTCTCCATTTCCCCAACCTCGTCCAAAGATATGTTCATCTTACTCCCCCTCCTCAACAACCTTCAACAACCCCCTACTAAACCTCTCCACCTGCTCAAACGCAACCTCAAACCCCTTCCCGCCCCCATAATACGGATCTCCCACCTCTTCCTCCCCCCGTCCTCCAAACTCCCCAAACAACCTCACCTTCCCCTCCACCTCCTCCCCCAACCCAGCCCTCCTCACCAACCCCCTCAAATCCTCCAAATTCATCCCGTCCATGGCCAAAACGTAATCGAACTCCAAGAAGTCTTGCGGGGAGCGCACTTTGCGCGCCGCGTGGCGGTAGTTTTTGATCCCGTGTGACTGAAGTACGCGCATGGTGCGCGGGTCGGGAGACTCGCCTGCGTGGTAGGCGCCGGTGCCGCAGGAATCGATGTTTTTGATGAGAGGGTGGGTTGAGGCGAGGCTGCGAAAGACGCCTTCTGCCATGGGGGAGCGGCAGATGTTGCCGAGGCAGACGAAGAGGATGGAGACGGGTTGGCGTTCGGGGTTGGAGGGGGGCATGGTGGGTGGGTTGTTGGTGGGGGTGGTGGTGCCTTGATTGGCGGCGTGGTAGGTGATGGATAAGCTGGGCGGTGTTGTGAAGATATCTCGTTATTTTCGTGGAGAGTGCGGTCGTTGGAAGGAAGTTGTAAGTACCTTACTCAGGTAAGGCAATCAACAAGAACGAAGGTAGGTGTTATTTTTTGAAAGATCGACGGTGTTGCACATGCAGGGACTCATCCATCGCCGTGGGGTCAATTGACGACGTCATAGCCCTGGTGGATTTTTGATCAATCGACCCTCCAAGAAAATGATAAGAAGGTATGTACATAACCTATGATGGGATGAACAACATACATGTAAGTATACCAGCAATTCGGACCTTACGATGATTGTGCTTAGGGAAGTGATCTTGTAAGATGTGTGGAGGGTCGCTCTACTTGTAAAGGTCATTCTCGTGAAAGACATCTCAGCTTGCGGTTGAATCGTGTCATCCGTTAGCTACATGTACATGTACATATTCTCTATAGCACCTTATGTGTTGTGAACATATCATCTGTTCTTAACCATGCGACCTCGTAGTCGACAAATTCTCCGACCGAACGATCCCAAACCGCCAGAACCATCCAGCATGATACTCACCCAGCAAAACCCGGAACACTACGTACTACACAGCGGCAGTCATCAGAACAGCATACCACCAAAACGCAAACCACCTCTCCCTCCCCGCCCCCCTCTCATCCCTCCAGAACCCCTTCCTCGACAACCTCGTAATCACCCCCACCCCACTAAGCAGCAAAAGCGCCTGCTCGAGCTCACTCTCCACGGCCTCCGACCAAACAACCGTCGTCCCGCCCCTCGACTTCTTGTCAACCGTCAGCCGCGCGATTCGCCTCGAATGCCCGTCCTCGATGCTCAAATCGTACTGCACGGGCGCCGTTTCGCGCGTGGGGTTGAGATTGGTCCAGGTGTATTGTCGGCCGGTCAGGGAGGATTTGAAGGCGAAACTGGATGGGTGGGGGTAGCCGATGCGCGCTTTGACGTTTGTGAGGCTGAGGTTCGGTTGCTGCTGCTGTGTTGCTTCTTTATGCTGTTCCGCAGGATCAGGAATGAAAGTCAGGCGGAAGGCATTGTGCGTTTCGGGGAAGGTCAGGTAGCCCAGCGCTGCGTTGCGTGTGGAGGCCCCGGCGTGGATCCATATGCGCTTTTGGCTGCTGCTGTCGGGTGCGAAGGTGTAGCGGTCGATGCTGGAGAGGCAGCGGATGTTGACGCGTGAGCTGAGGACGGAGGGGCGGATTAGGTGGTGCGTTGTGGGGGTGGTGGAGGTGGCGGTGGTGTAGGTTGGGAGGGTTGATGGTGATGTTGGTGGTGGCGAGGTGTAGGCGGGGAGGGAGGAGGGGCGTTTTTGTAGGCGGTTGCCCATCTTTTAGATAGATTTGTGGTTCAAAAAATTTGATGAGTAAGGTGCTTATGGTGTGAATTGGAAATGGTTCATGGTAGTTGATTGATATGACGAGCAGAGTCGGTGGCGAAACTTATGATCTGCATCGTGTACTTGAGAGGCTGTATACTTGGCGTACATCCAGTGCCAAGGGCTCCTTGCCATTATTTTCGAGTCGTCACGGATCTCGGATCCTGACTTCTTGGTGTTGGAATCGAGGACTCATGAGCAATAAGTTCCTGAACATGTAGGTTTGAATCTCAGTGGAACGACGCGAAGCCACGGAGTTGGTGAGGAGATGCGATAGCTTGCTGCGAGAGGCGGCCTGGATGAAGTTTATGACTACTGCACCCTCCTAGCCTTACCATAATTTAGAAGGCCTCGACAGCGCCAGTACCAAGTCACTGTCATATATCAGGCCATGCCACGTGAAGTCTCTTCGATGACAAGAGCAAGTTGACGCTGCTGAGAGAGAGAGAGAGAGAGCGTGAGCTGGAAGAGCACCGCCTAAAGGTTCATGTACCTCAGTGAGATGTTTCTATTATTGGATCAGCTCTTCGCCAAGAATGATGTACCGCCGTCTTGTAGCTGCGGCGGCTTGCTGCGAACATGGGACTTATCCGAACTGGTGGTGGGGCGTGAAAAAGGTAGGTACGTAGGAGTTCATTTCAGAATATTGCGAGATTGCAAGTTGTTCGGTCAGAAATGCGAAGACGGCGAAGCGGTTGTTCACAAGCTAAGATTATCCTGGATGACATGTACGGAGTGTGATGATGAAGCTCAAGGCGATCATGTCAGAGGGAGCAGTAAGGATATGCCGTAAGCCGAATATTAGATGATGCTTTAATGCAGGCACCCTCAGCACCACACTACTACGGGCAAACTACGCGTCGTCCCCGTCGTCTCTTCCTACTTGCTTGCTGGGTGGCTCGCAAGCGAGAGGCGCAACAAGGCTGTGCTGGATGACCTTCGCCATGCGCCATGCCACTTTTTTTTCTTTGATGTCAGTACATGTACATCGTGACACCCACCTCAAGCAGCCTGTCTTAGATACACTTGAGTTTTCTTGACTGCAAAGGCAGACCATCGTTGCTGCACTTCTTATTACTTTATCCAACTCTTCCCGCGCGACAGATCTGTTTCAGCCCCGTGCTGCAGCTCCACTTCTCGACAAGGCGTTGTCTGGCAGCGTTGCCAAGTGGAGTGACGATCACAAACAACAGGCAGACACTTTCACCACCACCTCGCCCTGTGACACCAATCCCGCCATTCCACGTCAAACTGAGACATTTTCCAACCGCTCAAACCAGCCTTCCATCCTCTGGTACAGCTCTTGTTGCTTCAGCAAGAGTATTGCGCTCGCTTCGCAGTCTCAAGACGCCCTGCGCGTTGAAACACCAATCCCCAGAGACTCGAGCAAGATGAGCTACAACCCTCTTGGTACGTCGCAAACTCGCGCAGTCGGTCAGGCAATGGAGGGCAATCGAAGAGGCGGTATCAGTGCCTGTGCGACGTTGCACAGTCAAGCGGCCATGCTTTTTCTCGATTGCTCTACCCGCATTCCAATGGCTGCCTGCCGCACACCCGGCAATCGCATTCGCTCCGTCGAGTACATCTCCTAACAATGCCCACAGGTAATGGCTACGGCCACCCTCGCGACGAGGAAGACCAGTATTCAAGCGCCGCAAATCCCTTCATGGATCCTCAAAGACCATCCCCCGACCGCGGTCACACTCCCTTACAACAAGCGTATCAGCTTGACGACAGACCCTACCATGAACCGCTTCAGATGCCCATGGGTCCTGGTCCTGTCGCGTCCTCCGACAGACTCCAAGCTCAACCCACATATGAAGTTCAAGGCATGCCCAATTCAATGGGCCATGGTGATTCCTATGAAGACGTGCACGCAATGGGCTACACTCCCAATCCATACCAGCAAGCATCACACCAGGGCACCGGGCAGTACTCGCTGAGTCCGCCTCCAGGAGGACGTCCAGAATATTTCGATCAGCCGTACGGTTCAGATGTCACAGACCAGGCATACGGTGGAACTCCAGTACCAATGGGAGGAGCAGGACACCAATATTGGCAAGATGAGGTTGATTCGAGGCCCATCCTTCAGCCGGACACTGCATACGGTCCAGATCCCCATAATATCGAGCCTACAGACCCAGCGCACCCGGACATCGAGGCTGGTTACTCAGATGCACCGCCGCCGCCAGCAAGTGCCCCGATCAGGAGATGGAAGACTGTCAAAGAAGTCCAGCTTTTCAACGGCAATCTCGTTCTTGACTGTCCCGTGCCTCCTAGATTACTCAACCAGATCCAACACGCTCAACCCCCGGAAAGAGATGAATTCACACACATGCGTTACTCGGCTGCGACTTGCGACCCTGGCGAGTTTTACGACAAGCGCTTTACTTTGCGTCAGCGCCTGTTCGCAAAGCCTAGGCATACCGAGCTGTTCATTGTTGTAACCATGTACAACGAAGAGGACGAGCTTTTCGCAAGGACAATGATCGGTGTCATTAAGAACATTGAGTACATGAACTCGCGTACGAGTAGCAAGACCTGGGGTAAAGAAGCCTGGAAGAAGATTGTGGTCTGTGTGGTGTCAGATGGTCGTGCGAAGATCAACCCGCGTACAAGAGCTGTGCTCGCTGCGATGGGTGTCTACCAGGATGGTATCGCCAAACAGCAAGTCAACGGCGAGGATGTGACGGCTCATATCTACGAGTACACCACTCAGATGACACTCGAAATCAAGAAGGGCGTCGTGAACGTCAAGAAGGGTAATACACCCGTGCAGATGCTCTTCTGTCTGAAGGAAAAGAACCAGAAGAAGATCAATTCGCATCGTTGGTTCTTCCAGGCTTTCGGTGAAGTTCTTGACCCGAACATCTGTGTTCTTCTCGACGCTGGAACCAAACCCGGAAAAGACAGTATTTACTCTCTCTGGAAAGCTTTCGATCGCGAACCCATGTGCGCTGGTGCTTGTGGTGAGATCAAGGCTATGTTGGAGCACGGCAAGAACCTGATCAACCCCATCATCGCTGCACAGAACTTCGAATACAAGATGAGCAACATTCTGGATAAGCCACTGGAGAGTGCCTTTGGCTTCATTTCTGTGCTGCCTGGTGCGTTCTCTGCGTACCGCTACGTTGCGCTGCAAAACGACAAGACAGGCCAAGGTCCTTTGGAGAAATACTTTGCAGGCGAGAAGATGCACGGCTCCAATGCCGGTATTTTTACGGCAAACATGTACCTGGCTGAGGACCGTATCCTGTGTTGGGAGCTTGTGAGCAAGCGGAACTGCAGCTGGATCTTGCAGTACGTCAAATCTGCCACTGGTGAGACGGACGTGCCGGAAGAAATGGCAGACTTCATCCTGCAGCGAAGAAGATGGTTGAACGGTTCTTTCTTCGCCGCAATCTATTCGTTGGCACACTTCTACCAGATTTGGCGCAGTCACCACTCCGCACTGCGGAAATTCTTCTTCATTATTGAATTCCTCTACCAAGGCTTCAATATGCTCTTCGCTTGGTTCGCTATCGTGAGTTAGACCTTGCTCTTGGCTTCCATTCTAATGCTGACGATTGCACGTAGGGAAACTTCTTCTTGGTGTTTAAGATCTTGACGACATCTTTATCGGATGATGATCTTCTTGGTACAGCTGGATTGGCTTTGGGTGTCATCTTCGAATGGGTTTATCTTGCTGTCTTGGTCACTTGTTTCGTGCTCGCTCTCGGTAATCGACCGCAGGGAAACAATCGGGTATACCTTGCTCAGGTGTATTTCTGGGCAATTATCATGGCGTATGTGTGCTTTCTCCTCACTCCTGATGAATACTGACTGTTTATCTACCAGATACCTTCTCTTCGCCTCAATCTTCATCACGGTCAAATCTGTCATGAAGCAAGTCGAGAACGGTGGGTTCTCCTTCGCAATGCTTTTCACCAACAAGCTCTTCTTCACGCTCATCGTCAGCATGTGCTCGACCTGGCTCCTCTACCTCTTCGCCTCCATCCTCTTCCTCGACCCCTGGCACATGGTGACCTGCTTCTTCCAATACCTCCTCCTCACGCCCACCTACATCAACATTCTCAACGTCTACGCCTTCTGCAACACCCACGACATCACCTGGGGCACCA